>VZTT01057524.1:90204-117693 GCA_013400855.1 Buphagus erythrorhynchus
GCATTGAAACTGTAATTCTGAAAGCTGTGACATATGCTGAAAACTTGTGGCTCGCTTTACAAATGGACCAAGAGCTTTCTAAGACTTTTGTATGACTTTTCTAACTTGATTTCCTTTATTCAGNTCCACACTGACAAGTATTAGTTTAGCCCTGAGAAATCTGGGAAGCCTTGAAAGTTTGAAACTTGCTCTGCTCACATTCCTCCAGCATCTGTCTTGGCTGATTGGTATTCCTGGATTTCATTTCTCTCCCCTCTCCTCTAAGCCCTGCTCAATTTGCAGTAGAATTGATACTACCTAAAGTGACTGAATTCAAGGGGGAAATTCACATTTGAAAAGCTGTATCATGCATACATGTTTGCATTGAAACTGTAATTCTGAAAGCTGTGACATATGCTGAAAACTTGTGGCTCGCTTTACAAATGGACCAAGAGCTTTCTAAGACTTTTGTATGACTTTTCTAACTTGATTTCCTTTATTCAGACTGTATCTCCAGTCCTGGAACAGAAAAGGTCCTAAGCAATGTGTGCAATTATTCCTTTAGCATTCTTAGCCCAAACACATGTGCCTCTTTCTTGAGGAAAACCTGTCCTGGGAGGAGACTGAGGCAGAGGCAAATTAAGATTGAAATTCTCTGATACAGATTAGGATTTCTTCAAAAACTGAACAATGTCTGCAAACTAAGCAAAAGAGTTGTGATAAACCTTTTAAGAGTGTTCCCTGGTAATTCCCAGCCCAGCAACATGCTCCATCTCTATTGTTGTTAAAATAGTGTCTTGTTCTCTGCTACTTGCTTTCAGTGTGAAATTAGACCTTCCACACAGTACCTCTTTTTGTTCTTGTCTGCAGAAAATGATTCTCAATTTGCATTCATATGACAGTGATAATCACCATTTTGAAGAGAAGTCCATTTGTCTGAAAGCTGTGGCAAAATCACAGCCTTTCCCTTAGCCCTCCATGACACACAGGCTTCTGCTCAGAGCAGAGCCATCATCATTTAATCCAGCTTTGCCCTTCTCCCAGCCTGGCTTTCCTGGCCCTGCTGGGAGCTAAAAGCCACCCCAGAGAGCCTTTTCTTTGGGAAACCTCAAGGAAATGTGGTGGGACTGCAGCCCCTGTAACATGGGATGTGCCTTCCCTGCTGGGATGGGCCACCATGTAGGACCTTCAGAGACTCCAAGCCCTCTCCACCTGCTGCTGACCAAAAATCATGTCCATAAACCTCCCAGATCTTGTGATAATTTCCTTTCTGACCACCTCAGCCCTTTGGTGCTTGCCCTTCTGCTGTACATCACACCCAGTCCAGCAAGGCATCATGTCTCAGCCAAAGCTGCCAACCTTTGCCCTTGCTATGTCAGCTGGACTCTGTATCTTTGTCTTTTCTACACCTAAAACAAAGAAAATGCTCCAAATGCCAGGCCAGGGCCTGGTACACTGTAACATGCTCCATCCCATTTATTTTACAGCACTTTAATGCCTCTCTCAGTCGTCTCACTACAGAGACTTCAGGCAGAGTGGAGCCGTGTTCCTTAGCAACTTACAGTACACATGACAAAATTAACCCAAACACTTTTGTTTATTAACTCTTCATAAGGAGCAAACAAAACAGCAACCTGAGAGTTTCACAATAAGAATGCTTTCCATTTTGGGTGCATTACTAAGATTACAGACGACAATGTTATCTTGGGTGTTCTGTGGGGATTTTTTTAGCCCTTTTGTGAAGACCTATTTGAAGCACAAAAGTCATCCCCTCCCTCCCCAATGCCGGGTGTTTCTATAATGGAAACACTCTATGTAATAATAGAAAAATTAAAAGACTACTGGAGCTAATGAGCTCTATCTGATGCCTGCTTGGCACTGCACAATCCAAATTTGGAGGATGGAGATGTGAATGTTATCCCTAGACACTGGACAAATTGCAGGGGAAGGGTTTTCAGTCTGCTGGGATTTACTCCAGGCTCTTCAGAAAATGTGACCTTATGTTACTCTGCCCTTGTACTCCAACCCTTGAAATACAGTCCTGCTTCAGAGAGATTTTATGAGAATAAATGTATTAACATATGCAAAGCAGCACAGGTTTAATTTGAAGAGATATTTGAGCAGTAACTAAATATTTCAGCAGCAATCAGGTGTCTGCAGATCTGGTGTTCGGGTGCTCTGGAGCCAAACCTGTTCCTAAGGAGACAACTGAGGAAATAATTTGTTGAATATGTTGGTTTATGTCCATCATAAAACGTGACTAGATGTATTCTTTTTATGGTTCTTGTCATGGGGAGTTTAAAAAAAAAATTACTTGCTTTTCAAAAATATATAAAACTTGCCAGGCTTTACCAAAGGATGAAAGACCCTTGCTGTCTCAGGAGATTTGGATGAAAGGTTGCTGCCAAGAATTTCAGGCCTAGGAGAGACTTCTACAAGATTATTTCCAGATATGAAACCCTTTTCCTGCTGTGCTGCTGAGCCCTCCCTGTCCAACACTTCATGGCAACTGCTGATAATGAAAGTGCTGAGGCTCCCTCCCAAGAATTAACCACAGCAGCTGAGCCAGGCAGCCCTTTCCGGCTTTTATGGAGAAGAATAAGTGACTTGGGCATTCCTGTGAGAAACTACTGGGACACCAGTGACAGCATCTACAGGTTTTTATGGAAGCAGAGTGCAGATTCTTATCATACTCCATTTATTTAGCAAGCAATGACAAATGAATTCCTCAGAAACTTGCTCCTGGTAATCCCAGAGCAGGGAGCGCAGGGTGGTCAGAGGCACGTACTCCAAAGGGCAGTTCTTCCTGAGGACAGCTGGTGGAAGGGGTAGCAGGGAGGTGAGAGGGACTGAAGGGGAGCAGGGGATGAGGGAGAAAGATCCACTTGCCCTCCCAGCTCTGCAGCTGGGCTCTGTCTCTTCAATGGGTTTCTGTCCAGATGCAAGTGAGGAGGTGCAGGCTGGAGGATGCTGCCAATAAACCCTTACTTGATGTAGTGTGGTGTATAAACAAACAGGCTCTGAGAGCCTGACAAGATTGTTTATCTTATCTTATCCAGGCCATCCTCTGTCCTACATGAGAATTTTTCCTTTTTGTACATTTTCAAGTATTCTAAACCTCAGTGGATGCAAGCATTTCCCTTAGGAAGTCCCTCACAAGTGGCTTGCTTTCCCTGCCAGGAGGTGTTGCACAGACTGCAGTGACAGCCCCATGGCTGGGTGCTCTCAGCAGAAAAAGAAGAGGGGTGGGTTCAACTGTACAGGGAATTCCTACTAAAATCAATCTGCAGCCTTGCTCACCCCCTCACCCAAAGTTTCCACTAACATCTTCCAAGGCTCCCTGAGCAAAGAGTGTTTCCTCTTTCATCAGCACTCAGTGCAAAGTGGGAACAATCACTCTGGGAAGGCACAGAGGCAGAAATTCAGGCTATTCCTGCATATACTGAGTGTAAGGCACATCCCTCTCCTTAGTGCTGCTCAGGTTTGTTGGCTGCTCATCCATGGACTCTTCACACTCTGCCCAGCCCTTTCTCTGCACCTCCTGATAAACTTATAGCTATCACATCCTGGAGTATATCACAAAAAAATTTGTCCTATCCAGCTGCATGGAATAGGTAAGGGACTCACTGTTTTCCCCTGGAACTTGCCATCTTTGAACCACCATGGCTTTGGCACAGTCCTGCTGTGATTTTTCCTCCATGGAAAGCCAGGCCAGCTTTGCTCCTACGTCTCAGGTAAGAACATGTCCCTCTTCCCACTTGTCTCCTCTCTGAGCTCCACATCCCTTGTGGTTCTTGACATTTGAATGAAGACATCTCTGGGACACATCAGGCTCAGGTCTGATGCCTGTCAGTAACAAAAATTTGGCAAACTGAACCTGAAAATCAAAACTAAGGAAACTTTCAGCTTCTTCTCTCCAGGACTGACGTGTCTATGTTGGCACAAGACAGGTCTGGCCACAGTTGATAGCTACACGCTGACTTAGCACATCTACAACTGCAGCATCAAAAGCTTCAGGCTTTGGCTCTCTTCTGAGGACAGAAAGAAATAATGACCAGTTCTCCCTGACACAGGCTGGGCTGCAGCTTTCTGAACTCAGCTGGGTGTTATTCTCAACTGATAGCTGCTTGGTTTTGAGTACTGATGCTCTATGACATAGCAGGAGAATCAAACTCTGCAGTTTATGAACCAAACTTGGCACTGATTTTCAATCTCTCCTGGCCTCCACAACATGAAATGAGACCATTTAGATGTGGAGCCATCCATCCATCCATCCATCCATCCATCCATCCATCCAGCTGTTAAGTGTGGCTCTGGCAAGAGGGAAGGGGCAGACAGGGCTCAGGATCTCAGCCTTGAGATCTGCTTCTGCTGGTGCCAGTGTGCACAGGCTCTGAAAAGAGAGACCTGGGAGGGTAATTTATAAGCTGTCCAGTGTGTTTTCTTGCTCAGCCCTATCACCATCACCAGCAGAGAAGTGGAGGAGCAAAATATCCAGTCACTGTTCTGTCCCCAAATCAGCATTTAAGAGGAAAGGAGAGCTTTCTTTGAAGTATTGTTGAAGAAAAGGTCAGGATAACCTGGGGAAAGAAGAAAGCTTCCTCCAGAATCAAAAACACTTTGCCCACATCTACTCATCAAGGCTTTTTTTCTTTCTATTTTTCATTTTCCCCTTTTTTTCTGTGCACTTTCTCCAAGAGGAAAGCTGGAAGCTGACATTGCCTCAAAATCTGCTTTTAAGCCTTCCCCACCCCCAATTTATACTGTTTTTTTCTCCACAGCTCCCTCAGCCCCACCCATGTAACTTCATGCCTTGCAGCAAGAAGACTTGGACACAGATGAAGGCAGATTTGAACTATTGCCTTTGATAGTTACAGGGTCTGCTTGTGCAAACCAGGTTTAATACAAAGGTTCCTAATAAAAATTTATATCATCCAGGTCCCTCCTGGCACAGACAGCAGCTACAGATGTGCCTCTTGGCCCAGCTCAGAGGGACATTTGCAAGTTTGGTTCACACTCTTCTGGCAAACCCTTGTCTTGTACAGTTTGAGGATGTTCAAGCCTCCCCCAAGCACATTTATGATCTGTTCATCACCAAAACTGTTCTGGTGGAAATGCCCTAAAAAATGTTCCCGGAGACTGGGGAGATTATTCTCCTCCACCCTTTTACCTTCTTTTCCTTTCTTTGTCCCAGGGCACTGGCCAGCTCTGGCTCACCACCCTCAGACACGTGTGCACACAGCCAGGCCAGGAGGGGAAATGAATCATTTACAGTGGGAGATCTGGATTGCAGGATTCTTATCTTGAAAAAAAAAAATGCACATCTCCAGGAGCCTGGTGGAGGGAAAATATCTTGGCCAACTCAAGTACTTCCAGACAAGATTTCTTTGGGGTCAGGAGCAAGATTAGTTTCCTATTCATAATGATCTTCCTCATAAAAAAAAAAAAAAAAAAAAAAAAAAAAAGGAAGAAAATCAATCAACCTGTATACCAACCTTTTCAAATACAAAATAGGCACACTGGGAACAGGGAGATGGGAAAATCCCTACAATACCAGTAGCTCCAGGCAGGATATCCTCTGTGCTATGAACTTCAGGCATCTTTCAGGTTCCTAAAAGCTGGCAGGCTGCAGACATTGTACCAAATTGGATTAAATGGGTAAGGATTCTTGATCTGAATGTCATTGTGGCTGCTGTGTACAAGCAAACACTATGTAGACAACACTCTAAAAACCCAACAGGTCCTCTGAGAACTTAGAGCTTCCAAAGGCAAAATTAATTAAGAAGTAATGAACTGAGCTTTTGATACCACAGTAGAAGTGTTGCTGCAGGCACAAACACTAAGAAAAGGGTGTTTTTGACTGATTTTTAATTAGAATTTAATAGTGCCCTGAAGTTACATCTCTCATTTTAAAAAAAAAGCTTACCTAGTTCTATGAGATGAACAATTCAAATTAGATTTTAACATATGCAAATAACTGCTCTGAAAGAGCTGCATGGAAGTCATAGAGATAGTACAGGTTAAATACTTGACCCTTTACAGTAGATTTTTGTTTAACTGATTCACCATACAGTTTGTTTGCAATTAAACATTGGAATTAATAGAGTTTAAAGGAAGTTCTGAAAATCCATGTGAAATGCAGGCTTCAGCTGAGGTAAATTAGCACAGGCCATTGATTTTAACCACATTAACTATCTCACTGGAGTGTGCAGATCTTAACTATACACAATATTTCCAAGTCACGGCCAGTCCCAAGTCCCCACTCAGACTGAATGCCTCTCACTCCCCAAGATGTCCCATTAAATATTGCTCAGCACATACAAGCCTGAGGGAATCTGCCCACAAAGTCACCCAGATTGCCCAAAAAAGCTGGAGCTGGAAAACAGAGTGTGTCAGGGTAACTCCACGGGTTCATGGGGGGACTTGGCCAAGGTTTGTACCCCTAAGACATCTGCAGGTATGCTGCTCCTGCTGACAGCATCAAGAAACCCATCTGAGCAAGAGCCCACAGGGTATGGCTTGAGATGAGTTGCTGTGAGAGGAGGCCAACAAAATACTTTCATTCATCCTGAGCAAACAGCTCCTTTCACTGCACTGTATGTAGGAGAACATTTATATCATGGAAATCTAACTTACTCTTCTGTCTGGAATGCTGCACTTCTCCCAGTAAATGCCTCCCCCCTCCCCCAGGATGAACATCATGCAATACTAAGCAGTAAAATTAAATAATAAACGTGATTGCCATCAAATGCAGAGATTACCATTTAGCTGTTTTCCAAATGCATCTCAAACTCATTCAGAGGCACAACACAGCTGCTTAGATGGTTAAAAACAAAGGCAAAACTCCATCCTCATCTTACAGCATCTGGTTGTGACAGAGCCTTTCACATGGGTAAGCAGAAGGGAGAGGAGCTGTCAGGACACACAAAATCACTCCTGCCCGGGGCAAAGGGCATTTGGGTACCTAAGGTAAGTGCCACGGTTGTTTCTCTGCACTCACTGGATAATAAGTGACCTGAATCACTGAGAGATCCTCTGCAGCCACACTGGCTGTGTGCAGTGCCAGCAGCAGGCTGGGTACAGCCCCCAGGCTCTGGTCTGCCATGCTCAAGTGTCTTGTCTGCACATTCCTCTAATCTTTAGGACTTCATTAAGCATAGGGGGAGCAATCAAAAGTTGTGTTTGTTGTGGTTTGGGGTTTTTTTCCTTGCTTCTTTTTAATTACACAAGAATTTAAAGGTAGCATAGAAAGGCCATGCCAAGAAACTATCTCTCCTCAGCAGTTCCACATTAGTTAAGCACTGGTTCTGCAGCTAATGAAAAGCAAGTTTGCACCTTCTCTTTGATGGGACCACGGTCCATCAGGAAGGTTTCTGTTTACAGATGGGAGGAAACATCCTGTTGCCATCCTGCCTTTAGGACACAGCACAGGGACAGGTGTTGATGTAGCTTAAATGTCTAGGCTGTAATCTCTTCATGTGACCCCTGGCAGGCTGCATTCCAAAGACAGAGGCTATGCAGGGATGAGGGAATGGGCAGGATGAGAGTTTCAGGTCATGGGAAGGTAATCCATGGACAGATAATCCAGGCAGCACTGGGCAGGAAGCTGAAGTTTGCTCTGTTTGATGGGATGCTGTGCATTGGGTTTGTTTCTGAAGGAGTGGTGTGCCAGGGGATCATGCTTCACCTGCTTGTGTGGTATAAGGAGCCTTTCCCTGTCACTACTGAGCTAAAGAAAGCAATGAGCAACACGGACTTCCTTGGGGCAAGGAAGACTTTTTTATTGAGAATGTGATTCGTATTTATAGGGTGTTCTGATGCACTAAGACAAGACAGCAGCTCATTGGATAGTTGGGAAAACGCCTCTGGGACCGTGCTTCAGAACAGGTCAGCACCAGGAGCTAATCTATGTTATTAATTCCATTCTATTTTGACAAAACTATCGTCCTGGGAAGAATCCTCCCTATAGGAGCTGAACATGTTACCAGCTTGGGAACAGATCTGAGAGAACCAGGAGAAACTCCAGCCTGGGAATGATTTTCCTGGCTGTAATTTTCCTAGACCTCTAACAGTGTGTCCACATTTCCCTGCTTTCAATCCTGTTATATCAGTACCTATCCCCATTTGTGGTGAATTCCCTATGAACACATTTCTAGAGACAATTTTTTCTTTCACAGCCATGGGACTTTTCTACTCTCAAGGGACTTTTCCACATTCGGATTTGATGCTGAGATAGAGGCACGGATTTTCATTCAGACAAACTCTGTCATCTCAGTGCTTAAAGAGACCCAAACCAGTCCCATACCAAAGCCAAACTTTGGTTGGCTGTTTCTTTTTATCTTCAAGATCCCAGATCACTCCTCTGACCCTTCTCCCTGCAGTCCTTGGCTGTTTTGCTCCTTATTCATACAATCACAGAATATCCTGAGTTGGAAGACATCCACTTTAACACCAACATCATCCAGTCCAACTGTTCATGCCAGCCTCACAAACCCTGCTATTTACCAAGGAAATACTGGGCACCCCAGCAGCAGCATCTAAGACCCTGAATTATCAAAGTGAGTCCTTTGGGAACAGAGAAGGACACAGGTATAAATCTGATCTCGGGATGCTTTTGAGAAGCAAGAACAGTTGGGAAAGCTCATGGGTAAATCAGTCTCTTTTGGTGTTTATTGCAGCCTCTCATGACTGGTTTGTAATTTCTGCTTAGCTCAGACAAGGAAGAATGTATGGGGGCTTGACAGGCAGATAATGATAAGAGCTCCTCAGCAATTACTCTGCGTCACCCCCAGCACGGTGTTTGGAGAGTGCCTGAAGTGGGTGTTGTTTCAAAGGGGCAAAGCAGCTCCTCAAGCAGTTTTATGGCTTTGTAATTTATTTACCAAGGCAAGCTCAGGTCAGTCACACTATCTATTTCTTTTTTAATGAGGTGCTGTTTATTTTTCACTCTCATGTTCTGGATGGATTGAGACACAAGGAGGTCAAACAATTTCTCCACGAAGTCTCCAGGGCTTCCAAAGCAAAGTTCATTCTGCCTTTTAATGTGTTAAGCAAGGAGTTTGACTTGAAATCAGGGGAACTGCAAACATGTTTAAAGGTGCTTAAAAACCTTCCTAACAAGGAGCCTACATGAGAGCCTTGGTTTTCTGTGTACTGTTGAGTTTTAACACCTGTGCTGCTTCACTCATTTCTGCCAAGCATCACAGCCAGCTGAGGTGATGTAAGGATATCCTTTGGGGAAGATCTGCAAAGAAACACTTTTCATTAGCTCCACTACTGATCTGGATAAATTCAGATACTCCTGCAGTTTTCCAAGTCTGAAATAGAAGCTTCAAAACTTAGCCTGGAGTGTTCTTCTTCAGACCTGGGCACTTGCCTTTTTGTCCAAATATACCACATGGAAAATACTGATTCTCTTTCCACACCTTTCCCCCCTCTTTAAAATCATTGCAACAGACTGGGGAATTGAGAGAACTTTTGCTGGAAGCTTATTTCAAGAAGAAGCACTTTTTCTTTTCCCCTTTTTTTTTTTTTGCAAAATGAGCAAACCCAATCTGAAACTAAAATAAAATCACCTCAGATGATCTTGCACACCCAGGTCATTAAAGAATAGTATCAGGTGAAAAACAATAGAGACTGGTGCCACTTATGGTGGCAAACCACAGAACCACACTTAGGTGTGTGCTGTGGTGGTGCCTCAGATGTGCAGGATGTTCAGTGCTGCACAGCAGCAAACCAAACCTGCAGACAGGCTGCTGTGCTCACCCCTGAGGCACAAGGCCACCCCAGGGATCTCCCAGTTCAGATTTGGCTGTCCAGCCCTCTGCCACAGGTACAAGATAAATAAGGGGCTAAAGTTCATAGGAAACAAGCTTTACTGGGTAAGGCACAAGAATAAACCATGGAGAACACAGGTGAGGTGACCAGGTGTCCACTTGGGTCCAGTGTGTCTCTTGGGCAGGTATTGTTAAAGATTTACCCTGTGGTTTTGCTCTTCCACCAGAACCTGCCTTCAGCTAAGGCTGGAGACAGACACAGAGCTGGATGGACACTTCTGATCCCACTCATCCTTCAGGCTTCCTGTGAGGTAGCTCAGGGCCTTCCCACAGAGACACCTCAGCTCTTAATCAGTAGTTAAGGGGCTTGAAGATTTTTCAGGTTGCTCTTGGTTTTCTTTCTCTTGTTCCATGGATATGCCCAAATGAGCAAGCCCTGGATGGTCCTGGGAAGGGGGGTCTCAGCCTCTCCTGTTGGAGCTGGTCCAGTTTGTGCTCCTAGTTAGCTGTTCACTGGAGCAGGAACCTATAACTTGACTTTCCCACATTAAATACATGAGTGTCCTGACCATGGGGAAGGAGAGTCCATCTTCCACTCCTCTCTGGTCCGGTGAATCTTTAATTATTTATGCCACATGGAACAGCTTCAGCAGGAGACTTTGAGACCAGACCACAGAGGATCTAACAGTTGGATGCTCACAGCACTTTTTCAGGACATGGGAGGCTCTACGTGGGAAATAGAAGTTCAGTCTGGGTTTCCAACAGCCTGAGAGAGGGCTTAGACCAGTGCCATCTGTTTTCAGTGAACAACACTGGTGTGCTGAGAAAGCTTATGGGATATAGCCACTTACAGAGCTTCTTGCACCCTGTAAATTTAGAGGATGAACTCTTGGTCAAATCAGGAGGGAGGATGGACTTCCCGTTTGTTTCCGTGGGCTGGGAAGTCATCAAGCAGGATTTAGGCATGATCATTTCAGCCAAGCCAAGGTTCAGGCAGGTCTGCATTTATCAGCATGTCAGCTCCAGCTAGGTGGGGCAGATACCCCATGTTAGACAATTAGACACCTACCTGCCTTTATGGAGTTAATCTGCAATAACACCACAACATAAAGATGCAGAAATGCTATTCAAGTGATTGGGAATATACAGTTAAAACAGAGAGAAGGGAAAGATATAAAGGCACGTACAATGCAATGTTCCCCCAGCATAGCCTGTTCTATATATCACACGGATAGGTTTTATTAGAACTCATTAAATTTTAAACCCTTAACGGCACCTTCTGTGCTGTGTGGTTGGTACAAGAAGGAGAGCTTGGGAAGCCATGGATGCAGCAGGACAGAAGGCAGCTCCACTGCAGTGCTCCGAGCATCCTCGGGATTAGGCTGACATCGTCTGGCCAGAGCCGGTACCTCCCGCCCGAGGCTGGAGCATCCCCGGCTGGCAGAGCTCACCTGAGCAGCAGAGACCTGCCAGGTGAATTAACCCGTCCTGATGCCTGGCGGGAGAGCGTGGGAGTGGGACAGTCAGGAGCAGCAAATAAAGCAACACAGCACAGCAAAGTCGGTGTAACCAAGCTGTAAGCAACCCAAAAAATTCAGATTCTCGCTTTGCACTAATTGCTTCTGCTGTGGCTGAACCTGCCTGCTGGGTCTACTGTTCTACTTTTTCTTCTCTCTCTTCCCTCATTTTCCCTACCCCTGGCTTTTTTTAAACTTCAATGTTTTAGCATCCAGTTGACACATTTTCTGTTTCCACTTCTTTTCCACCTCCAGGCCTTTGCAGAACAGGTGAGACACACAGCCTTGAGGCTGTAGCAGTCATGGCCAGGAGCAGGAGGAGGCAGTGCCAGCAGGCCAATAAAGCTACTCTCAGGTAGATGCTCTGTGCATGACTTGAACCTTTGCATTTAGAAACCAATCATCCATCTCTAAGGGTTTTATTTTTATTAACATTATTACTTTTTATTTTTTTTTAGGGTCACCAGGGCAGAAATTTTCAAACCATGTTTAATGGTGTTGCACATATGACACTTGGACTCCTTGGATGTCAAAGGCACTTGGGTCCCTCCTCTCTGAGCCACACACATAGAGCTGTAATCTGAAACTGTGTATGCCTGTATCCAGGTCAGGGAGACAGCATAAGAGCTCATTTGCCTGACTCACTAACTTCTTTGCCAGGAGAGCATGAAATTTTCATGACACTGCAAAGTAGCTGATCCACAGCCTCTTAAATGTTGCTGCTCCAGAGATTTTATACCCAGGAAGAACCCTGAATAATTGATCTGCTTTTGGGATGCAGGATTATTTATTTATTTATTTGTTTGTTTATTTATTGGTGGTGGTGGTGGTGGTAGTGGTGGTTTAGGAAAAATATACTAACTGAGTTGGGGAAAACAAAGTCTCTGTAAAATCTTGGGTGGGATGAGACCACGTACCAGCTCTACAAATCTAGGACAAAGCATGGGAAGGTAATGAATGCATGGTTGTGATTTTAAGCTCATCTCTGGGCCAGGATAATAGTCTCCATTCTTGGAAATTGAGTCCTCACCAGTTCACATTTTTAATATGACAGGTGTCAATCACTCAAATGAAGTTACTGCTCCCCAAGAATGCTCTGTCCAAAAACTTTGAAATGACAGCTGAAAGTGACTTCTTACAATCATTCACAGCTCTGTAGGCTTTGGAGTATTCTTTTAAATTTGTGACCTTACCAGTTTTTCCCTCCAAAACACTAATGAAAAAAGGTGAATTACCCAGGCAGTGAATCTGAGTGTTACCCACCCTTTTCAAAGTACCTGGGCAGAACAACAAAGGCCTCAAAATCTAAATGCTGGCACTGCTCTTCCCCACTTTTTCCTCATTGTTGGCCCAAGCCACATGAACTCTTTCCTGTACCTCACTTTTGCAGCCTGAAGCTCACAAGGGCCTCCCTGACTTTGCTGACTGTACCCACAGTCTCAGACCTTTTTCTGGTTGAGAAGGAACATTTCCCAAGACCAAGGTCATCCAGACAGGCATAGCCAGGAGGAGCTGTGGCTGTGAGGGGTGGATCAAGGGGACAGACTGATGGTTCAGGAGAACAGTCATGCCCATTCCAAGCTGGATGGGGCTTTCAGCAAGCTGGTCTAGGGGGATGTGTCCCTGCCCATGGCAGGGGGTTAAAACATGATGGTCTTTAAGGTCTCTTCCAACCCAAACCATTCTGTGATTCTATGCCTGGAAGATGGCATCCATTCTGCAGGAACAGTATTTGTAGAGTTGGCCTGAGCCATTCCTGAATTCCTATGGTTTGAGAGGTTCAGACAAAACATCACTAATCAGTCAGAGGCTTCGAAGCCACATGTTACAAGCTGAGTCTTGCTTCCACACTCAGTGGGGCCCAGACTGGGTTGCTTTATTATTCAAACACACTACATCTTAGTCATGTTATTTTTTCAACATGGAAACAGCTACATTCCATCTACAAGCAAAAAGGTTGGATGTGCAGCCTGAACAGCCAAGACATGTCTGAATTTGCCTCTTTGAAACTCCTTGATAACTTTCTCTGTCCCTGAGTAGCTTGAATAGTTTTACAATTAGTGACTCAAGAAAAAACAAGAAGTTATCCCTGACTGCATAAGCTGTGAAGGGTTCTCTTTGGATGGATGGCTTTTACACTGTGATGGCTTTTCTGTGCCACCTCTGAGTCCTCTGCATGGAAATGTGTGAGATCCCTTCAGTCATGCAAAGACAAGAGAATTCCAGCATGGGCAACAAGCATTTGAGGGTATTTATGGAGGCAGCCAGCCTGACACAACACAGGGAACATGTAAATGAGCACCAGCTTAGTGCTCACACACCAAGAGTGTGCACAGGCTCCTCACCACCACTGAGGGGTCTCTGTAATAAATAGCCAAGGAAAAAATTAAAAGCAGCTTGAAAGTAGCTCTGTTGAGCTGCTCCTGGCCCAGTGTGAGGTTTCCTCCCCAGTGGCTTCCTGGACAGAGCTGTGCCTCTCTATCTGTGGGAATCTTTTGGACACGTGGAAACAAATACATGTCCATGAGGAGAGAAGAGCTGTGGTGGTTATCCATGAACAGTAAAAGAGTAAAGTAGCAAAGCACTGAAGAGCTAAAACTTCTACTTTTAAGAAGCAAAAAAAAAAAAAAAAATAGAATTTTTGCTGTTAAGTATTAGAAGTTATCTTTCCCACCAAAAGCAGGGCTGCACTCACACTGTGTCTCATGTAGCCTTTCAGACCTGGAATTGTGACCCTGGCAAGGTGGCAGGGTGGTGACAGCCTTGCCTGTAGGCGTTAGGATCCAACCATTCAGGAGGTCCTGCCTGGGGACACACAAGCTGGCAGACAGAGAGACAGACAGACAACCCAGTTCCCATCTGACATGTGCTTTCCCAGTGACTACTCCATTTCCCAGACAGAGAGGAGCTAGAAAATTTCTTTTGCAGTTTTGATGCTCAAAAGATACCAACCACAAAGGAGTTTTGATGCATGCAGAGAGAGCTCTCAGCAGGGCTTCAGGAAATTCTCTGAGTCATTGGGAAGACACCATGGGGCCACCAGTCACAGGGATGGAGGGAAACCCCACAAAACTCCAGGCCACCACTAGATGTTCTCCTAACTCCCTCCTGGGGGGACCTTTTAGGTTCATTTCCTTAAAACCCTGGAGTAGCTCTCCCAGCCCTTTCCCCATTTGAGGAAGTCATTCTCAGCTCTCTTGTAGCCACATCTCATTTCCAAAAGACCAGTGGCTTCATGCTTCACCTCCCAGGACAACTGATAGTGCCTGTCCACCTGCCCAGTATCTGTTGCCAAACTCCTCCTTATCACTTTCATCTCTGAGGAGAAGCTAACAAATCCAGAGGTGACTCCATCCAGATCCTCCCTGGTGAACCTTCAGCCCAGTCTGCCCCAAGAGCTGGATTTGGTGTCTGTCCCTCACACCAGCTCTGCAGGCCTTGCCAGTGAAGGTGCCATCACCATTTGCCAGTCCCTCCTCTGGCAGACTGATCCCTATTTCCCATCACAGTAACCACTTTACTGAGAAGGGTATTTTCATGCACACTGTAATTTTAACTTCTCTGTAACTGTGAGCATGCACAACCCTTGCACATTCTTGCAGGAAGAGCAGCTCAAAGACCGCTGTTCCTACACAAACCTTTCTTTTAGACCCATTCCCATTCCTTCTTTCACTTTCACGACAAATTCACTTCCCTTTTCTTCTCCTGTTTCCTTAACTTCCCTTTGCAGTCAGATTCAATAACTCCTACCTTTGCCAATAGCATCACCACTCTGGGGCTTTTCTCATCTTGCCCACACTAATACATCCTGACCACACCTCCTTCACCATCCCTGCCTTCAGCAGCACAAAATTCTTCTCCCCTAACTTCCCATCCCAAATGCCATGGCTATAGAAACCCCCTTTACCTCCCTGCCCCAGCCCATTCTTCCTGCCTTTTCTTTTTGTGCCTACTCTGGCTGTAATACCTACAAGTTTTGTCCTGACTTTCTAGACATGGCACAATGATGACTCTTCTCCATCCTTACATTCCTTACTGTTCTCCAGGCTCCCTCTGATCCTCTCCACACCACCTAACACAGCATCCATGGGATCCTGGTCTCTCTCTGCCTCAGCAGCCCTCTGCCTGTAAGCAAAAGATGCTTTCACCTGGCTCAAGATTTCCATCATGTTCATTCCAGGCTCTGCAGCCAGAAGCAAGGACATCACCTGGGTGGGTCCTGAGTGGACCTGGCTGCCCTGCAGTGGGATGGGAGACAGGAGCTGGGACTGTGGTGCTGGACACTGCCCTGTTCTGCAGCAGCTCCCAAGTGGGAGGCTCTCTGGCCCATGGTGTTTCTCACTTTCCCCCATACACACTCGCTGTTACTGTCTCATACTCTGCTCCTTTCCTCCTTGGGGAAAGACATTCCCACCACAACAGCTTGTTCCACAACCACCTTCCCTCAGCCTAGACTCTACAGATGATGTTTCGTTTTTTCATTCACATCAGGGATGTGACTCACTGTTTCACTTGCCAATATTCACATGTATCATCAGATCAGCAAAACTGTTCTTGAAACATCCCTAAACTAAAGATTTTCTCATGAGCATTTAAGTCTTTCTTGTTTTCATCCTTCTAGAGCTGACACAAAATAATAGCCTGAATACACAAAAAAAATTTGTATTTGACTGAATTCTGGTGCACCAAAGCAAAGCAGGACAACTCATGAATAAGCTGTAGTTGGCCAGCACAATGGGTATGAGGCAAACAGATTCACTTTTGCTTATTTCCTGTCGTTGAGGAAGAGGGGTAGCATCAGAAACAGGAAAAAAAATACTGTCACATGTGGGTTGCCTGCATTTTCACAGAGGGTCATAGAGGGCTGGTTAGAGCAGCTACAATAAACACTGCCAAGAGAGTGTGTGCATGCAACTCCACACACAGACAGCAGCCTGCTGACTGAATGATGAAAGCACTGAATGACAGAAAAAGAGAACTGGTCAATTATGAAGGGCCAGTAAGAAATGAGAGGAACAGAAAGTTACTTGTGATGGAATTTGATGCAGCTGATGTCACAGAAGCTTGGAGAGATGACTGTCCTGATACTGAAATAAAACTTGATTAGGAAGGGCAGACTGGGGGTGGTTCTGCTTAGCACCACTGTGGACTTGTGAGATGCTAGGTCAGATTTACGAGATGCTCAGCAGAACAGGGAGAGTATCTGCAGAACAATCTGCTACAGACCACCAGACAAAGTCACAGAGTCAAAATGCAGGATGATTTTCTTTAAACACATCATTCATTTAACCCTCATCCAATCTGTGGACAGAAGAGTTCTGTCTGCACAGAGAGCTTCACGTGGGAGACACATGCTAAAGATGTAAGTAGCCAATAGAGAAATAGCATTTGGGTGGTACAGGTGAATTCTCTAACCCATGAGGGTCACACCCATGGTGAGAGTGTTCATTGCAACATACTGTGGTGAACCAAATTCTGGGTGGAAAGTTTGTTGACTTCTGAATGCCAGGCACCATTGTGACTTGATTGTGACCTGATTATTTGTCTTCCCTAAACACTCAGCATTAAAAAAGTACATTCTCTAGCTCAAAGGAAAATTACTATCCAGGTTCATTGCTAGACAAAATGTGGGTAGAAAAACCCAAATGAAAGTTCAGGCCTTTGATGAAGGATTTATCAGATGGTCAAAAAGTCAGGATTTCCAAGCCTGAGTTTTGCAAGAGTGCAAACAGATCACACTAAAAATCTCATCCTGGTTCAGCAGCAAAGTGAAGGAATCGATGTGAAACTGAAAAGCAATCACAGCTGTGGATGGGGAAAACAGCTGCCAGGTAACATAAAATAGCAGTAACTAAGTGAGAGAACTTAGTAAGTAAAGTTAGAACTGTATAGAAACACCTCGGAACAGAGCAAATAAAGTATTTTTTCTTCTACTAAGAACAAAAGAAGCTTAAAAATAGTACAGGAATATCACTAGAGACAGGTAGTAAAATGAATAGTAATGTAAAAAAGAAAAGTACTAAATAGATATTTGTCTGTATTCAGAAAGAAGTGAGACCATGCACATGTATAACACAGAGTTGCTGATGGACATTTTTGCTCAGTTACATCAAGAGTCCCATAAGCAAGATCTACTAGGGAAAAACATTTAAAATAAGCACTATGGCTAATTAGCATTTCCAAAAGAGATGACATGATTTGTCTCCCACTTCCATTTGAAGAAGTGCTCATAGTGTACCAATTCTCCAAATGGGTAAAGAGGATGAACTGGGTAAGTACAGTCAAATAGAAATGAATAGTAAATGGTTATTGGCATCTTTCAAAGAACAAGAATTACTTGCCAAACTCAGTTACAGTTTTGATGAGTTTGGCCCAGACATGACAGAGTCAGGGTTTTCCAAGGCTGTACCAGGGAACAATGTTGTGTCCTGTAAAACACTAAAAGTTGTCCCATAATTGATGTGAGAGCTGGAGAAGTGAGATATTGCAAATACTAATGAATGGTCACAGCACAGGGTCCCAGCACAGCACTATGAGAAAATGGATTAAAGGAATTATGAGTGTGTATGCAGTGTTAGATGTAGGCAGAGATGTAGGGAAATTATTTCCATGCTCATGCATAGCAGTAGAAAGATCACTGCTGAAACAGTCCCTGACGTGCAGACTTGTGGGGTGAGGGAGAAGCTTTGGGAAGAGAGGTCCCTGGGAGCTGCCCTCATTGCACTGCTTCTCCCCAGGAGCTGCTTGGAGCCACCACTGGAGGCTGGATTTCAAACTGGGCAAACCTTTGGCTCCCCAGGAAAGCCACTCTTGCTGCCTTCTGTTGTCTGCAGACTTCCCATGTGTGCACTCTTCAAAGGAATCTGAAAAGACGAAACCATGAACTACCTGCAATAGCAACCTGCAAAGACCAGAGCAAACACCACCCTGTGTGAGGTTCACTCTGCTCTTTGGTCTTTTATTTGCTTTATCCATCACATTAAATCTCTTCTCAGTCTACTGTGTGTAGGCTAACTGCACAAACATTTTCACAAAACACTACTTGCATCTTGAGTTCCTAACTATCACCACAGCCTTCTAACTCTGCCAGCACAGGTCTGGCCTTGAGCATGACCTTTGGCAGAGTGCATGGGCAGCAGGCATGTTTCAGACCCAGCTGTCAGGGCTGTTTTTCCATTTGATCCATTACAGTTGTCTGTTAAAAGACAAAAATAACCTCAGCACCAGGGACTTCCTTCTGAGAGCCGAGTTCCCCAGCCACAGTCAATTCCCCAACTGCTTCCCTTCTGAAACATAGAGGTATTTTCCATGTACTTGGCCTGCTTTCAGCGGGAGAGGTACAGTCCTCACCCTCTTCCACCCCTCCTCTCTTCATCATGCCCTTTCTCCAGAGCAACCCAGATCCTTGTAGGAACCCACAGGAACCCAACACTGGCTGGGGAGTCGTGGAATCATAGATATGTATTTATCCAGCTGTTTGCTGGACATTTTGTCCAGAAATATCCTGTGAAAGACTCTGTCAAAAGCTTTACTGGAATCCAAAATAATTACATCAACTGGCTTCCCCTGATCAAGGATTATTGTTATGACTGGCTACCTTGTCATAAAAAGAAATTAAATTTGTCAAGCAGGACTTTCCCTCATGAACCTGTGCTGGCTGTGACCAGTGTCTGCCTTGTCTTCCAAGTGTTTTTCAATAACTCCCAGATTAGTCTCCATAATTTTACCAGGCACTAAAGTGAGATTGCTGAGGTGCTTTGCTACTCAGCACTGGCATGGAGGAAGACTCATCTGTATGTATCTAGGGACCACAGATGGCAAAAAGTGTGACTGCTCAGGAGAGGAAACAGGCTGTGGGTTAAATGTGGTCTAGAAAAGGGGAGGGTTCATGATAAGTGTTTGCCATTCTGCTAAGAATGGCTTCTGGGAGTTATGCCTTTTTTGTACCTTGAATTTACATGGAAGAAAACACCAGAAACTAAAGACTGCTTTGCTTTAGGTGGGAAGGTTGAAATGGGTGTGTTCCTTATGTATTAAGCAGTTGTATTTCTTTTATATCAACAACACACTGTCTTCTGCTGGGTCCAGACTGGAAGAAAGGAGAGATTTCACCAGTGCTCTTTGATAACCAGGACAAAACACCAAACACATCAGGGGACTGGTGGGTTCTCCATCCTTTTGCATCTCCAGAGCAAGGCTGCCCATCTCTGCAGGAGATGCTTTAACCCAGCAGGACCTCTGCAGACTCAGCATAGGGCCCAGACTCAGCTGGAAGACATCTCCCAGTCAGAGACCTGGTCCACTGCTGCACACACTGGAGATCCAGGGGAGGGTTGGTGAGAAGGGGATTGTTTGGGCTGGTTTTTCTTTTGAACCCTGTAATAACACTGCTCACGTCTAGTTGTGCACACTTTTAAAGAGCTGGGATTCCCCCTTCTGATAGCAGCTACACAGCAGTCATGCTTTTCTTTAATCTCCACCAAACTATTATTTCAACATACCACCCACACAGCCAGATAAAAAAGCACTGGTAAAAGGGTGTTGTTGTTTTGTTCTTTCCTTCTCAGAAAAAAAAACAAGGCTTAGAAGAAAAGCTCAGAGTCCGTCTCTGTGTGTACTAACTCCTCCTTTCCGTCTGGAATTTCCCATCAGTTATACCATAAACAAACTCCCTTCAAATACGCTAAAATAAAGTGAACTGAAATTCAGTAGCAGACATAGAACTAGGGACTACTTGTAATCTGATGGTTACCAAAGAAAGATCAAGAACTGATAGAATCTGATTTTTTCATTTCAGACCATTTAAATTTCTTATTCAATAAAGTAATAATTCACTTTATAAATTAGGTTGCATTTGAATACAGTTTTTCATTTGATTTTTGTGATTGAGCCTGATAAGGTTTATAGCTACAAGAGTTTGCTCCTTCATTCCCAAATAATGGATAATACTTTGAAGAACAAATACCAGCATGTTATTGCTATTTTTCAAAAGGATTTAGACATCATAACAGATTATTTATTGTTTTGTTGTCCTGTCACTGATGTTTCTACTATAAGCCCCTCTGGCAGGAGACACAAGATGGTGTCCTAAGAGAAAGTGTTGTTTCTAGGAAAAAGGGCACAAATCTTAGATTACAGGTTAATAATTTTTCTACAACAAAGGACTATAAGGGAACCATAGAACAGTCGCAGAGAACACCAGAAGATGTCATTTTAATAAACAGTACAGCAGCTTTCATTCTCTCCTCCTGTTTTTCTGCCTTTAGATTGCTAAGAAGCTTTTTAGGGAAAGAGACCTGGTATATACTGTGTCCATTTTATTAATAATTTTTTTAAGTAAAATTTCAAAACAAAAAGATTAGCTGACATATCCCCGGCTTCCATTCCACCAGCCAGCAGACAGAAGCAGGATGGATTAAGAGCAGACCTGCTGAGAAGGACTTTGGGATGCTGAAAGCCAGCCATGTCCTCAGCAGCAGGTGGGAACCTGCAGTGCTGCTGGACATCTAATTCTGGGTGTTCCTACATCAGAGGGATGTGGAGCTGTTGCAGCAAGCCCAGAGGAGGTCATGAAGATGCTCAGGGTGCTCGAGCATCTCTGCTATGAAGCCTGGAGTAAAGAAGGTTCCAGGGAGACCTTCCAGTGCCTGAAAGGGCTACAAGAGAACAAGGGCATGGAGTGACAGGACAAGGGATAATGGATTCAAACTGTCAGAGGGCAGGTTTGGATACTGAGAAGAAATTCTTTACCATGAGGGTGGTGAGGCACTGGCACAGGTTGCCCAGTGAATTTGTGGATGCCCCATCCCTGGGAGTATTCAAGGCCAGGTTGGATGGGGCTTGCAGCAACATGTTTTCCTGGTCTTTAAAGAAGTCCTGAACAAAGGGACTGCCTGGCTGTCAATGTCAGGTCTCTCCAGGGCACCCAAAACCAGTTGTAGGATACCAGTGACTGCTCCTGCAGCTACCACAGACATTCATGTCCATCTCTCTGCAGAAGACATGAGCTCGTTTATCATTGCCCAGAGCCCTCACTGACAGCTGGGCATGTATCTCAAACATCTTGAAACCAAGCAGAGAAAAGACACTGCCTTCTTTCTGAACCATCTTCTTTCTTCTTCTGTCCTCATAACCTTTTCCTCCTGTTCCTCAAAGTGCCAGGATGTCACCCAAGCTGATCAGACAGGAAAGTGCCTCTGCAGAGGAATGTCAGACATACTTTATGGGTGTGCTTTCATTTTTGTGCTCTTTGGTTCTTGGTAGCATAACAAGACACCCTTTATTTTCACCCAGGTATTTGCTATGTGTATTCCATAAGCTGCAGCTCCAGAATGCAGCTGGCCTGCAGCCTGCCTTTCTCCTGCCAGTGATCCTGTTTGCCTGGGACCTGAGCAGTGATGCTGGCACAGCACACCATGACACTTTCATTCAGTCAGGTCAGTGGGAGCATTGCCATTTGGTTCTGGAAAACTCTGGGGTTTCCATGCCTCATTATATGTAGACATCTATAATTGGTTATTTGGGGCTTTTTTAATTTGTGATAATAACTGGGTCTCCTACAGTATCTTTTTGTGACTTCATCTCAAAATATCTGCAGAAGAAGTCTTTAAAAGAATTCATAGATATCTTCTAAACAGAGAAAACTAAAACTCAGACAGAAATTAAATTAATGAAAAGAGACCACAAGAAGAGTCCAGAACTGAGCTGTATCTGTTTTCTTCCCATTATTTGACAGCACACACTACTAAAGCTGGCAGAGAATTATAAAATATTTGCATTTTTTAAAATCTTGAAACCTGCAGGTTTGGCTGAGCATAGGTTTCATGCAAAAACATCCCACATCTGGGTAGCCTGAAATGCACAGAGAGTTGTGGTGTCAAGGTCTGCAAACTCACTCCAGAAAAGCTACCACAGGTATCACTCTCACACCCCACAGACAGACAGACAGACAGATTTTCCATCCCCAGTGTCACGTGTTAAAATGTGCCTGTGCTACCCCTGCACCAGGTGAAGCTTCACCACCTGCCTTTCCATGAGTAATTTTATTTACAAAATTATTGAACCTGCTAGTGTCAGGAGAAAAGATGATGGAAGGGATGTTTTTTAATGTCGAAGAATCTTTCCAATTTATATGGTTGTATCACAAATTAATCTTCAAAAAGTGCATTCCCAGCATGGAAAGGAGGGCGTGGAAATCATGCTTGGAAAATGAGACTGTAAATTCATTGTTTAAGTGAAAGCAAACTGCTGAACACAGCACAAAATGCCAGGTGTCTATAGGAAGACCGATTTATAGCAAGATATATTTATACTGAAAAAAATGTGCCAGAGGTCAAAAGTCAGTGTTTTCAAGGGTGATTTCCAGTAGATTTTTCTGTTGTATGTTCTGTTATTATGATGGATTAAGAGGATCTGAAAAACTGGTGGGAAAGAAAGGGGGAAAAGCTTGGATTTTCTTTCTCCTTGGGGTGTATGCATACCTAGAAATCTTAAGAAAGATTTCATACTTACTTTTTCAGACTGTATCAGGGAATTTTCTGAGAAAAAGTGAAGCAAATATCTCCAAATATGTGCCCCACTAAATCTTTCACTTTAGTTGGAGGCCTAATATGATACCTTCAACAGGTAATTTCCTTTCTTCAAAACATTAAGTTGCTTATAACAATACATTTTTTGAATTCTTCACTAAAGCGTTCAAAAAATGTGTGGTTGTGGAACTCAGGGACATGGGTTGGTGGTAAACTTGGCAGTGCTGGGTTAACAGTTGGACTGGATGATCTTAGAGGTCTTTTCCAACCTAAATGATTCTATTCTATGATTCCAGCAGAGACTGGAAGGTGTCTTTCACACCCACCAGCACCCCCCAACACTCAGAGGAGATGCCTCAGAAAGGACATCAGAGGTAACCATCCAACTGCAGGAGATGTTTCCATGGCCTGGCCACTGCAGAGTGGAATCATCACCCAGCTCACCACCTACATATGAGCCTCAGTTTCTGGAGCTCAGAGGAAGTGGACTGAATTAAGAAACTAATTGTAAAGTAGAGCCTGCCCAGGTCTGTGAGCTCCCCCACTGAAGTGCACTCAGGTGGATCACAAACAGTCTGGCAAAGGCTCACAAAAATCACTTTGCACAGAGGTTCTGCAGAGAGACCTGCTGCTGGTGCATCCCTCTGCTTGCTGAGGCTCATGTCAAGGGAGGGTTCACCTCAAAGGAAGTCACAGATACCTCTGCAGTCTTCTTTGTTTTGAGAAAATCTGAGCAACAGAGCACAGGGCTCACAACTGTACCCTCTGTGACTCCTGCATCACACAGCTGAAGTTCAGATCAGTGGCTCAGGAACTGATTTCCTCTCAATAAGGTCTGGCATGCCCAGGGTGATTCCAGCTGTATACATCAGGGAATTCTCAGTGCAGAAGGACCTCAAGATGATTCAAGGTGCCCATTTTGATAAAGAGAGACATCCTTTTGAACCAAAGATTTCACAGTCCTGGGTGTCCATGTGTGGCTGCAGACCTCCACAGCACACCATGCTCAGGACAAAACCCAGCACATGAAGTCCTGTTCCCAATGAAACCTGCCAGCCTGTTGTGTTGTCCTCTTGCCTTTTTCCTCCCCCTCCTCCTCCATTCCATTTCCTTTTCCTGTGTGCTTACATGGCAGCCCCCTTATGTGTAAATCAGTAAATCAAACCATTTACAGAGCATTATTTTCTATGTTATCTCTGTTTTGCAAAGCATTTCCTGCTTTCCTGTCTGTGGCTTTTCTCTAAGGTGCCCCTCAGCGCTGAGCCTCACCACAGATGTGCTGGGGTCACCCACGGGTACCTGCCAGCTCTGTGGCATCCTCCCCTAGCAGGGTACAGCTTCCTAAAGCCTCCTAAAGCTTCCTAAAGCCACCCAGCTCCGGGGTTTGGTGCAGCTCTGCAAGGTGGACTGCTGGGATCTTTGCCATGGAGAGCTGGCAGCGAGGGTCCCTGACCACAGCAGGAGGAGCTGATGCAATGAAAACACCAAATCCCTTTGAATCCCTGCTGCATCAGCTGGGTCTAGCCTGGCTGCAGGGCAAACTGAAGGAGGCTAAGGGGAAAACAACGGTAGCAAAAAAATATTTGGACTTACGGCAGAATGATTGAGTGAGATTTGGGTTATCTGAACCCCAGGTTTGTCCAAGGCACTTCTGTGTCTGTCAATTCCTTGTTCCACAGCCACTCCGCTCCCTCGGGATTTGGAATGGGAGGATGAATTTTATGACTTTGTTTCCACAGTTGACACAGTTTTTGTATTAACCCAAGATTTAATATCCAAAAATATAAGAGCCCTGCAGTAGCACAGAGCTCTGAGTAGCCACATTAGCTGTTTGCACAAGATGCAAAACCAGCTTGAGCTTCTCTCTGATTTTTGAGGGTTGAACCAATTTCAGGTCTTAGCCCAGCACTGCTGCTGCTTTGAGTTTGTAAAAAAAATTCATAATGAGTATTCTTTGAACCGCACCCTTTTCCTCCCCATGCACTAACAGTTGTAAGCTTTCTACCCCTGTGGGTGTTAGAGTTTCTTAGTATAAGGAGAGGTTTTCACAAGAAAAGAAAGCCAGACATGTCTGTCACAAAGCTGCACGTGCAGTGTGAGCAGCAGAGCCAAGCCTGCGGTGCAGTGTGGCAGGTAGTGATGGGTGCCTGCTAACTCATCATGTTTTCAGTTTCCTTTTATTCCAACAGCTGGAGCTGAATGAAAGGACAAAGTGGATGGGTTGGGATGCTTGGGAACACACATGTTCATAGACTGAATTCAAAGTTTGGAGTCAAATTCCCTGAGCTGCAGCAGCACACTCGCTGTCTCAGCTTTGGCCACACCACTGGCAGCAGGCTGTGCCAAAGGAGCTCTTAGATATAACTCCACCTTATCCCAAGGACATTAAGGTACACACTGGCACCTCTCCACTCTTAGCATACAGAGGATAAAGCTGTTTTTGCTCCAGAGAAGTCAGTGGTGTCAAAGGTCTCTCAGAAGCTCTGTGTGACAGCTCCTGACAGGGACCACATTAATCCCAGTATGTGACGGGGTAGGACTATCAAACATAGATAGAGCTTCTCTCTTCAGAGTGAGAGACCTTTCCTTGAGGAGAGCATGATCAGTCACATTCAACTTAGTGGATTTCTACCCCTGAGGCACACAGTACAACACTGCACCAGTGAAAAAGGACAACAGCCAAATTTTGACACACCACTCACAAAAACAGGCAAACTTACTTCAAGCAGGAGGGCTTCCCAATATGGATGTGAGATGCAAGCATTTATGCAGCCTGACTAAACAGCATGATTCTGTCATCCCACCCATCATGTGTAGGAAAGCCACTGAAACAAAAATCTTAGCAACTGACAGCCCCATGTTTTTAATTTCCAGCAGCAGGACTGGAAGGCTTCTGCATTCCCTGCAGACTTCATGTTATGGACTGGGGGTGCATGGTCAGACAGAAGTCTTGTAAGCTCTGTGCTGGGCTCAGCTCAGTGGTTTTGCCACTCAGCTGGCATGGCTGCTGGGGTGGTACATGTATGCACCCCATGTGTAAGGGAAAGACTCTGCAGGTACGAAGTGGCTGGGAGGAAGTTGAGCAGAGTTTAGCACATTCTGGCTGGTTTTAGCAGAGTTTAACATGTTCTGGCTTGAGGGATCCAACCCATGATTGACCCTGATATAGACTGAAAAAAGCACCATGGCCAGCTTCCTCTCCCAGACCAACAGCATCACAGCCACTGTCACAGACAACCAAGCTTGAACCACAAGCTTCTGAGATTCTTTGCCAGGCACAGCTGTGGATCATACCAGTGCAGGGACACTAATACAGCGCTTTGGCCACAGGCGCACAGAGCAGAATTCAGCGCTCAGTGCTCCTTAGCCCCTGGACACTGCTATACTAGAGAGATTCTTGGGCACTTTCCTGCCTTGCTTATGATTAAGAAATTCTTTTTTATCATCCTGTATATGCTGCACTCACCAGACAGGTCTGCAGCTCTGTCCCCATTCGGTGCACTGCCTGGTAACAGGAGAAGAGACAGACATTTGGCTGTTTCCTACTAAGACCTGTACTTCAAGACACTGTTTTCATTTCCTCACTTCCCATGCCACAAATTTAAAGTCATACTCCATCATTTTCCAAGAAAAATTAACCTTGGTTACCTACAAAAGAGATGCACAACTGTACAAAATTGTCTTCCTGGGTAATCTTTTGTAATATATGACCACGACACTGTATTCAGTTGCAGGTGGAGGAAGAAGAGGCAGATGATCTGACATTTCCTTCATTGCTAGGTTCTTGTTGGTCACAACCAGGAGAAGATAACATTAACACAGAGCATTTTCATACACAGTGGAACAGAGAAATACCCACCTGCTTTTCTCTTGATAGTTTCTAAATGAAAGGAGAGTGAAAAACTCAAGTCTAAAAGTCTTTCAAACACACTAGATCCCATCAGTCTTCCAGTTATTTCTATTCACTGATCAGTGGTGCATAAGCAATTTCTCGATCATAGTACTGTGAAAATAAATTTTAAAAATCTGTGTTATGTAGAATTGAGTTAAAACAAGGCTGGACCCTTTTCTCTCTTATTGTTTGGACAGTCACTGTACCTCAGTAGGAAAATGATGAAGAGTGCATAGAAGGCATCACTTATGCAGCTTACCTTGCTTGAACATGCTACCTTAAAGGCAACTAGCTAAATAGCACACAGAAATTAAATCGTAGAAAGAAATATTCTCCAAATGCCCAATAAAAACTCATTGAGGTTAAAAGAAACATTTCCATTTACTTCAATTGGATTTGGCCAGGGAGTTTTTGCACTCTGCTTTAAATGGTTCTTCATCTGATCTTTTTTTACTGACTAGGTAAGATATAGGCACAATACCGCTCAGACCAAAATTTATATTGCTGTACTGCTTGTATTATCTCTACGGAAAACAGAGTAAACTTACTTGAAATGTTTGGTCTGGTTTTGCCACCCACAGAAGGTCTAGCTTGGTGCTCATCTCCAGTCACAGAAGAACTTATGAAAAGTTTTTGAAAGCATCTTCCAACATGAAATCTTGGATCAGTCTTCATCTTGCAGGGGAATGGTTGTGGGTGATGTCAGTTGGGGCTGTACTACTGAGAGAAGCATGAAGAAGATAAATAGTAATATTTTTCAAGTGTGACTGGAAGATTCAAGGGCACAGAAATGGGTC
>VZTT01057524.1:130823-143046 GCA_013400855.1 Buphagus erythrorhynchus
CTCATCTCTGTAGATGCACATGCAAAGTGCCCTGACCTCAGGATTTTCATAGTCTGAAAGCAAACTTTAATGAATAATAGCAGTGAAATTAGAAGAAACTGGAGGTACAGGCTTCTGAACAGATTGACATGGATGTAAGTTAGCTATTGACCTCGATGAATTTAAACTTCTCTGATGATTTTCCTCTGATAAAAAGTGAATGTTGAATGAGGGGCTTGTCCTGCTCTGCACTGATCTGGTGAGGCCTCACCTCAAGTTCTGTGTGCAGTTTAGGAGCCACAATATAAAAAAGACATTAATCTGGTAGAGAACAACCAAAGAAGGGCCATGAGGATGGGGANAAAGAAGGGCCATGAGGATGGTAAGAGCTTTGGAGGGGAGGATATGAGGAGTGTCTGAGGTCACTTGGTCTGTCAAGCCTGGAGACTGAGGGGAGACCTCATCATGTCTTCCTCATGGTGGGAATCAAGGGAGCAGGCAATGATCTCTTTTCTCCGGTGACAGTGACAGGACCTGAGGGGTGTCCTGAAGCTGAGTCAGAGAACACTTAGGTCAGATGTTAGAAAAAGACTCTTCACCCAGACGGTGGTCGAGCACTGGAGCAGGGTCCCCAAGGAAGTGGTCACAGCACTGACCCTGAGAGAGCTCAGCAAGTGTTTGAACAATGCTCTCAGGAGCACAGTGCGAGTCTTGGGGTGTCCTGTGCAGAGCTGGACTTGATGATCCCTGTAGATCCCTTCCAACTCAGGATATTCTACAATTCTGTGAACCAACCCTGGAACTCCGTGCCATAGATGCAGGGGCCAGGGATTATCAGGGTCTGATGCAATAGCTGCAGTTCTTCTGCCTCAGTGAAATTGCATGCTGTTCTAAGTTACTATGTCATTATGCATCTTCTCTTAATGCAAATCCTTGGAGTTTCTTTGTTCAGACACACTCTGAAACAAAAGCTTTAGAAAAGACAAAGACTTGTGCAGTCTGATCTAACTTAAAAATTTACCTAGATAATCTCCAGAGGTGCTTTCCAAACTCAAATATTCTGTGATATACTGAAGGAATTAGGGACCTGGTACCAAGCAATGCATCCACATGGGAAAACTGCAGATGCTGACTTCTTTGGATAAAAAGAAAAGCACCTTTATGGCTGAGTGAGGGCATCAAGGAATATTCCATATTGTTAAAATGACCCATCAGGTAAAGTGTCTGGTTTTTGTCTGATAATTCAAGCACACTATCTATTTTTTGTCAGTGTCTGACTGTGCCACACAGGAAAAGGAAAGGTCTCAGCACTGGCACAAGTGTGAGATACACAGCAAAGGGCACTGCTCAGTTCAGAGCAGATCTGAGGGGTGGATTGATTGTGTGAGTCTTTCCACCCTTTCCTCCTGCAGAGACACCATCAGTGATCCCACAGGGGCTGCTTCATGCTTTGAAGAAAGGTTCACTTGCTACATCAGTTCTGCAGTCCTCAACACAGCCATTTGGATCTGTACCCATATGGATCTGGCTCCCGACTTCCCCAGCCCAGCCCAAGCTGTAAGATGAGTTATAGAGAGTACAGAACCAAACCTAGGCTGTGCCTCCCAATTTGGTCTTTACATGGCCAGGTCTCCACACATAAGGCTCAGAGCAAGTAAGCTACTCACTAGTGTAAGGGGGCGGGATTGGAAAATTTCACTCTTTCATATTCAGCATTTACTCAGGTATAACTTCCATCAATTGACTAAAAGAAGGGTGGGCTACTGTATAAATAAAACATTCTTTTATTTTTACATGTGTCTCAGACATTTATAATGTACCTGGGAGATAAGCTCATTGCTGATTATTTTGACTATAAAACACAAAGTGAATAATTTCTGGCTATGAACTAGAGCTGGCCAGACTAGTTTTTGCAGACAATATATGTGATTTGTTTGCTTATTCATCAATTTTAAGTTATATCTGAAGACTGCAATTTTTTAAAGTAAATGTTTAGCATAACTCACTTAAAAAACTCTGTTCCTGACTTAGAAATGCTTTCATGTTCTGCGTTAAATTTTGCTGCAAGAGGATTGCTACAATTTTGCTACAAAGCTGGCAAAACCCCATAGGAATGAATTTAGACTCTCTACCTGCGACAAGTTTCTTCTGCAGTTTGTTACCTTGTGACTGCTCTCATGTACAACCTAAGGTCAAATTTCTGCTGGGTAGTGAGTGATGAAATCCAACGCAGAGCCAGGCTTTCAGAAACATTCACAACCTAATGGCTTTTCTCAGTGAGAATATTGTTCTTCTACAGCACACACTGTGGGACAGGTCTTCTAGGAAACTTCCTCTGTAGAGTGAAACAATGCCAAAGTTCCCTGACAGTTTGGAATGCCTGTCTTATTTTCAAACCAGCACAAACCAACAGCAGCAAATAAGAGTGGAGGGACTACATCAGAGAGATGCAATAATTTTTTAACCTCTTTGGCATGCAGGGAAGCATACAGGTGCCAGCATCCCCAGAGCTGGACCTCCCAGCATATCTTCTGCACTGAGTCTAGAGGATGTGATACCAGTCCTCTCCATCGCTTCCAGTGCCTGCTGGAAGTGGGTGGTTTGCATGGCATTACTCTCCCTCTTTCCCTGCAAAATGAACCTCTACACAGGAGAGGGCGCTTCTGTTTGCAGCAGGGATGCAGCATGGCCTCATGACATGAATGTGAAGAACAACTAGAGAAATGTTATCCCAAACTGGACTAATATTAATACCCTGGTAATAGCTGTTAGTAGCTGCCATCATGAGCTGTTGGTAAGAAAGGGTAGGGCTCTGAATTCATTATGTCTAATCTGTAATTCAGATCACTGATAACTTCTAGGACTTTACTCTCTTACTCTGTCCTGTAAGAAATGCTCAGAGGTAAGGAAGCAAAAATCAGCCTTTCAGACAGAAAGTCTGCTGAGGAGATATGATAAGACATGTAGTAAAAATTTTACAAAACATCACATGAATGTTGTCTACAAGAGCAATCTCTCACTGTACCATGAAATGATCCATCCTGTTTGGTAGTCCCAGTGACAGGGCCTGTGCATTTCAGACCATGATCACAGAGCATCTCTATATGTTCAAAGATCTGTCTTGAAATATTTTCTTGAGGGCAATGAAGAATCAAAGAGAAGAGAGATACTGTAGGAAAAGGGTGCTGTATGATATACAAAGTCCTGAAAAACCTTGTAACCCTTAAGTCACAGATGTTCTGAACAAATATGCAAATATCCATGTTCAGAAAGCTACTTAGAAATGCAGCAGCCTGTATCACAGTTCCCCATCTGTAAAATGTGACATTTCTTCCCTTGAGCATTGTCTGGCTCCTCGGTTTAAAATACAAGCCCTTGCTGGAGATACTAGAAAGCATGAGCAGGTGTGTCTATGCATATTCAGAGCTAATGGCAATGGAGCAGGGAATAGCACTGTGGAGGCAAATATGAAGTATTAAAGCACAAATTATAATTAGTCAGCACTTTCAGGGTCAGATTCAAAGTAGTTAATTTGCTTCTGTTTGTGTTGGGGCATCAGAAAAAAAATATGCAGACTTTCATTTTAACTTTGTGTCTCCTTCTGGTAATATGGGCATTAGACCCTTGGGGATTTTGCTGGGATTTTCCTCACCATGATATTCTGGTGTTTGGAGGTGTCTTGTTGTTTTCAAAAGATAAGAGTGATACTGATCTGCAGAGTTGATTTCCAGACTGGAAACACTCAGGGCCAGGAACTCACAAGACTCAGGGTACAGGACTGAAGACATCAGCAGCACTATTGCTCTGCTGTACACAGGAGGCCACCAGCAATTATCTCTAAAATCCCTAGTTCTTGAAGATCTATCCATGTGGACTGTGCCTCTCAAACTCTTCCCTTCCTGACACTGCTTTCATGAGCTGGGAACCACCTTCTTAGCACCAGTTTTCTGGGATGAGTCTCTGACAGTGTGAGTCTGATACACTTGATACAACAGCACTATTACTTATCAATTTGATTAACTGGGGGCAGGGGAGTCTTGCCTTTCTTAGATATAGCCAAGAAGATGAGGTTCACACTACTCACTACATGTAGTTTTTTATTCTTGTATGTTTGGCATTTATGAGGCAATGTGTTTGATATAGGACATATGATAAAATATAAAAAATCCTGTAATTTTCTGTTTAGCTGCATGTATGGTTTCTAACTATCTCTAATTCTTTTGTTCAAATCCTTCCTAAAATAAGGCTCTCAGTGGAATGGAGCACTGCTGGCAGGTACAGCTGTGTCCCAAAGGGGACAAATGCAAAGTTGCATACTAAACTAAGGACTGGATGGAGTGATATGGAAAAGGGAAGTAAAATGTATATTAAAAGCAAGGGAACTCAGGAGTTACCACCAACTTCTTGCTGTCTTGACTTGTTGGAATGGCCCACCAGAAAAAGTCAGGAGATTCCAGACAGGCCAAGAACAAAACTGAAGTTTCATCAGAAACAAGAAGACAAATTAGGGTCTTCCTCTGTACACAGTGGTGTGAGGCAGATACAGGCACACTGTAAAGTCAGAAAGGTTTGATGGGAAACTAAAGGTCAGAGGGCCACTTCAGTTTACACAAACTTAGAATTCAAAGGGTGTGTGATTTTATGACTCAGCACGGGGCTTTCCCTACTGAGAGGCTGAGCAGACCCTTCTTGCTTTGTTAAGGGACAAGTCATTGCCTTTTCTGACCAGAAATATTCCTCTCTCATGAGAGGGGAGAAGCTGGAAATTCCACTAAATATTTCTCTTTTTGTCTTCTTAACATTTAGTTTCAGATACTAGAATAAGTTCTTAGTCAAATTCCAAGATAAGAAATAACACTGTACAAGAAATCCCAGAATAAATTTTTTTTCCCCCTGTGGAGATACTGAAACCCATTCCAAATAAATCAATTAAACCAAAGCCACGAAAATAGTCATCCTCCTCCCTTAAGGCTGTGGAAAATTAAATGTGAATCCAAACTTTTTTTGCTGGACCATAGTTTCAGATCATAATGACTTCAATACCTCAGAATTTGGAGAATTTGGGGAGTTTTTAATTTAGAAATGTAGCTTGGGCATAATCTTCCATGATGTAGGGCAATATTAATGTATAACCTTGACTTGTCCATCCTTCAGTATCACATCTAGTTAAATAGTGTGAAGAAAAGTTTTTATGAAAGCAACCTATCATTGAAACATTCAACATACCAGTCAAGTATGAGTTGTGACTCTACTGCCTCTATTCTGAACCACGTAGAATTTTCATCTCAGAAATAACACTGAGAGGTTTATTCACCCTTTTCTATACCTCCAGCTTTTGTTTAGGATAAATTTCTTTGTGTTTTCCAGTGTAATTCAAGCTCTGACCACTTTTAAGTCAGAGGATAATGTTTTTTCAGTAGTTTAATATAGTCACAAGAGGGCACCAGACTCTACCCTATTTCTCCTGCTGGGCATGGTGGACTTCACAGTGGAAGAAAAAAAACATTACCAGGGAGTAATATAAGTGCCTCTTATATCCTTAAAGTTCCCATCCTGTAAACATAATTTTTAAGACTTTGTGCTGCTCTTAAGTAGAACAGTCTGTACAGAGAAGTGTATTTGTGTGCTTATCCTGACCATACAAATAGCTCTTGAGCCAGACACAAGATCAGGCTGTAATATTTATCCAAATATGGCAGAAACACAAAAGCTTTTTCAAAGGATGGCTAAAAACAGGCTGAGAAACAAGAAGAAAACGAAACAAAACAAAATAAACAAACAAACAAATAAAAAAACAAACGAACTAAAGAAAAAAAAACAGAACTAAAAACAAACAGGGAAATCACAGGTAGAAAAAGACTATTCCCTTGCATTAAAATAAAAAATGGAGGGTGATGGAACTTGCCAGGATCTGTCCATGAGTCCCTGGAGAGGATATAAGTGGCATGAGGCAGGCAGACCATCTAAGGCATTCAGCTGAGCCCCATGCAGTATCTAAACACCCAGCAAATTCTAAACAACTTTTTGATGAGCCCCACTTTGCCTTTCTGCCTTGGCAAACCACTCTCCACATCATCCTGCACCACTGCTCACGGCAGCTCCTGCAACTTTACCCAAGTCTGTTGGCATTTGGTGCCATTTGTATGTAAGGCAAATTAAAGATTTATTATTCCATTAATACAAGACATGTTGAAATGATTGCTGGGAAACCACTGGCTACTGGCAGACCACCAGGAGACAGGAGTTAACATTCCTTTACTGCTACAAAAGTCGAGGCTGTCATTCCCATCGAGGTGCAGGACCAGAGCAGAGAACAAGACCAGCTCACAGCCTGTTATCTCTGTTCATAGTCATGCTTCTAACTGGGTTAACCCTTTAAATAGACAAGGCACACAGGTGTTAGAAAGCATTCTCTTAGGAAAAAAAATCACATTTTTAATATGCCTTTTCATGCCTTAGTTTACCTACTTCTTATCCTCACTTTTTGATACTCTTATTAAACTGTAATTGTTTTGTTCTTGCTATAATTTATATTTTGACAGACTATGTAATTCTGCTAAGCCACGAGCAAATCAACATCAGCAATAATTTGTAGCTACAGTACATTTTCCTTTTAACCTATTGATTCATCAGACTTTCAAACAAAATTTGGAAATAATCCAAATACTCCAATAAGCCATCACAGCCGTCTTCTACTCTTCAAGGCTCACAGAGGGTCATTTTAAATTGCAGATAAAGCATTCATTTCTATAACCAGCATATTTGTCTTGCTGATGCTTAATTTTATTCTCCTTGTTATGTATGATGGGTCGAAAGAAAATCACATTTCTGGCTTGGGAAATGTAAAACTACGAATGCTGTCAACAGCTTGTTACTGAAGTCTCAACCACCAGAATTATTATTGCATATGAAACTCAGTGTTCTTATTTTACTAATTTTCCCCCATAGATTTCATGGTCCAAAAGCTTACCAACTTTAAGGCAAGCTTAAAAATAAATAACTGGACCACATATTCCTAAAAGTTTTGTTAGTTTTAACTGTGCTTTTGAACTTTAACTCTCCAGTCTGCCATGACTGCAGAAATTAGCTTCCCACTGATATTGTAATTTTCAAGGACACGGCTTCTAGGAACAGCACGGTGCCTCCTGAAAGGCTGGTTTCAAGAGCAAAACACTTTAATATCAAAAGATGCAGAACAGCAAAAGTGCAAGCTCAAATCTGGACTAAAAGATTTTAGACACTCTAATGTATGTTCAAAACTATATGAAAAAGGAATTATTCATTAACTTCTTCAGCCTGCAACCACTCCAGGCTATTTTGTTCTTACAGTATCTGCTGTTTCAAAGGAAGGTAAAGCTGATGGGGGAGAAAAAAATCTTCATAAGACCAGCACAAACACATTCATCAGAAACAGACTAGCTCCTGAGATGAAAATACTGTACTTAGCTGGCTGAAAAGAAAGGAATACCTTGTGTACTGACGGGCTGCACATGGTTTTTCAGCCTGTGGGTGCTATTTAATAGTAGATGCTTAGTTGCTATAGCAACTGTCATAGCCTATGGTATTTATGCTTAGATACAGAACACATATTTTAAGTAGCACCAGATAATATGACACTCAAGTATCCAAAATGTACATTTAAAAAATCCCTATTAAGAAGTAGGTGTGCTCTTTTAGTTCTTAAAAATCCTTTCTAAGGCAGCACTTTTGCAACAACAAAATCTTGTACCTCACAAATGTAAACCTGAACTATCACAATGAGCTACCTTAAAATAAGACCCCAAACAACATTCAGCACTTTAAAATCCATCTTTGCTGACTGCTGGTGCAACATTTGGCAACTTTTGCTGTTTGGTCCACTGCATGGTGCTTTGTCACTAGAGGTTCCTATTGTCATTAACTTGGTATCATCTGGGCTTTGTTCCTCCCTGCCAATGTCCACTATAACACACTTCTCACCTGCCATGGAGAACGCCTTCTCTGAATTGGCTAGCAAATGTAGATTTGCTAAAAACACCGCTTTTTGCTTTTACTTTGTCACATCCTCGTGGTTGAAGAGCATAAACAAATATTGTAATGAGGGCACTCTTTCTTTCAGCGCCTTTCCACTCTAAGAGGAACACTCATGGTCACTGACTCTAACAGTGAGGGCCTGTGACAGGTCTTTAACTCCAACTAAACCACTTTAGCCAGGCAGACTAAGAGAGTGGACTACTGCAAGCCTAACTGCTTCCCTGTGTCCTGTTTCCACTCTATTTCCTGCAATCAAAATATACTAATACCTCTTCTTAGCAATTTATTTATTATTGGTTCCATAAAGCTACTAGCTGGCTTGGGTAAAAGCAGTGTTGCTCTTAGCTCACAGAGTATTTTAGTCTGTACAATTTCTTACAAAGAACTCATTTCTTGGCTCATGTCACCCCTAATCCCCATGGCCTCCTAGTAGATAGATCAGATACCCACAGCCATAAAACCTAAGGCCTGAGGCTGGTGGCCTGAGGCAGACAGATTTCTGCCTAAGAACAAAATGCTTTGCCATTGTTGTGCTGACAGCCACACACCCCTCCCATCACCTGCCTACTACCACGGTTCAGTTTTTCAAACCCCCAGCTGAGCCAACACGGCCATATTTAGATATGTATTAGCTGGTGCATGGATTAGCTGGGGTGATGAGTGCTCTGACTGTGCTATTCTCATTTTGTAAGCCACTAACATTTGATGCCAGCATCATTATCATCCAACATCAAGCTACAGTTAGCCCACAAATGTTCAGTCACTCACTACAAATTTTTGGTTTGTTTTACAGGCACCAGTTGCCTACTGCTCTTTGTTTAATCCCTCCTACAGGCAGGAGTAACATCCAGGCTCAGAGCAGTGGAGGAGAAGCTTACCCTCTCTGAAGGCTGAGCCGAACTCCACACATAACACACTGCGGTGACACAAAAACACTTTCTCCTACATTCACTGCACTGTGACTGCAGACTGCACAGTGAAGTTGTATCCCGTACCTGGCTTATGGGGCCCAGCTGAGCTGCTACTACAGGCTTGTTTCTTGATGAACAGCCACATTTAATTACTCCTTAGCTATTTTTCCATCTGCCTCTGGATTTTTTAGGGGAGCTCTGCTGCAGGAATGTGCTTGTCTGCAGAAGCACTCACGACTGATTCATAATGCTGCCTATCTCAGAAGTAATCAGAATTTGCCAGGTTGGGCTTAAAGGAAACTATGTATACCGGGAGTGGGTCTCCTGCCCTACTCTAGAGCCAAATTAAAAGACAAATATATCTTAAATGCTTTAATCAAACGGTAATTATGAGAGAAACAATACAGACTCAGAACAAGTCCATGTTGTCTTTAGCAGGCAGAGGCAAGCAAGCTCTGTCCCCGTTCTGAACCAGAGGGATCACTGCCAAAAAAACTCTTCCAAACCACAGTAATGCACAGAGCTTGAGCTAACACACCTTGTCTCTCAAAAAAAAGTCGCTAGCCAGAGCACAGCACTGCACTGGCGACAGCTCACAGCTTCCAGTTCAGGGCTGAGTCATGTCTGGTTTTGTTGGGTTTGGGTTTTTTTTGTCTTTTAAAAGGGTAGTTTCAGCCCTGCTCCTGGACACTGCGTTTCTGTTAATTTTTTTGCGGTTTTATAAACACTATCCAGCTCTAAACAGCCTTCCCGTCACAGCCAATGTGTGAAAGTCTGGCCAGCTCAGCAGGGGCTGAGCAGCTTTGAGAAAGGAGCAGCAAAGCTCCCGAGGCATCAAGCACAGCCCAGCACGGGCTTGCTCCAGACGGGAAGGAAGGGGGCTGGGCGGGAGGGAGCAGTGGCTGCTTTCCAGCGCCCATGGCACGCAGGTCACACCAGCCGGTACCAGCCACCGCCGGAGGAAGAGGCAGGCAGGGCTGCCGGCAGAGCGGGCGGGCTGTGCGGTGGGGAGAGCCGGAGCTGGCTGCCGGCACAGCGCCGCAGCCGCGGATGCTCCGCTCGGGGAGGCGGCATGGCTGGAGCACACGCAGCTCTCACGGACCGAAGCCAAGCCCGTCCTTCCAGCGAGCAGGAGGCACCCGCCCAGCCAAGGGAAGGGAGCTCAGGGCAGAGGCTCCGCTCGACCCGGCCCTCCTGCTCTGAGGCTGGGGCTGCAGCTCACATCACTCCCTCCATGTGCTAAGGATGGATCTACACCTCGGACCTGCTTGGAAAGGTCGAGGCAATGCCTGCTCCTGTTACACGAGCCCTGGTGCCTTCTGTTTCAGACAAAGAGAGCGTCCCATTCATATTTTATACAGGCTGCCAGTGCTTTTAAATCCCTTCAGAACTTTCACTCGCTCTGGAGATCTTGCTGTGTGTCAGTGATGACCCAGCTTCCCAAGAGAGACCTGCTGAGCTGATTTGCACCATTTTCCCTGTCACCCATGTTATTCATTTCCTCAGCAGGCAGGCTGCTCTGCAGTGTCTTACTATATATAATGTCTCCCAATTGTCTAGAAGCTTTGGGTATATGCTCTGAATTACCTTTTGATTTAAAGCTCTCCTGATGATCCTGGCCAGTGATTCCCTCACTTTTTGACTTTTCTTTGTATGCAGTTACTTTCTTCATTTCCATTTCTCGTCAGGTTGTTTTGCAGACATCTCTTTCCAGCTCTCTAGTAAATACTTCAGGCTGCATTGTTTTGCAAAGATCTGTCCAGATTTTTCCATTTTGACTTTTCAAGTTTTGTTTCTCACACATGTGAGATGTGAAAGTTACTTTCTGCTGAGAATAATCAAATGAAGAGACATCGCTAGTTTCTCAGATTTTTAACGAAGATGGAGAATCTTTCACAATTTTTCTTTCACTGGCTTAGTCAGAAACATAGATGGTGTAGTTCTTAAGCCAGAAGACATCCTCCAGTTTCACTGGAGAGCTTATTGAGGGGGGAAAAAACACGAATAAAAATGTCACGATCCTCTCACTGTAACTACACAGAAAAAAAAAAAAAAAAGAAGAAGAAAGGATAAGGAGAGGGGACTTAAGTACCTTACTCTATATAGATGATGCTATCACTAGAAAGAGCAATGCAAATGAACTCTCGGAGCTGTGATCCTTCAGGGAACAGCCCCCACATTGCCTCGAAAGGGGCCTCCACGGAGGCTCAAAGGTTCTTGCAGGATTTGTTGAGGGAATACCTCTCTGAATTCCTGCTGAGCTGGGGCTGCCGGGGGGCGTGGGAGGAGGGTCAGGCCGTGCTGCCGCCAGCTGCGGCAGGCAGTGGCCTGCGGGAGCAGCCGAGGCGGCAGAGCCTAGATCTGCTCCAGGAATATGCTGAGTGATATGGAATGATATGGAGTGCTCCAGGAATATGCTGAGCCTGGAGTGATGGCTCCTGGAGTGACTTTGGCATCATCCTGACAAACGAGGCACTGCTTTAGGAAAGACTGTGCACAACAGGAATGTACTTTTTCCAGATATTTTTCACACTGATCATCTTTTGTTTCACAAGCAATTTGGAGATTACAAGGATTACATCGTGGCTGACTGCATGTTGGGGATTACACTGTTTATTTATAAAATATTATAAATTAATTGTCCAGGGTTAAGTTTAATTGTAACTTGCTGACAGTTTAGCATAAGTGGGTCCTGCTCAAAGCTTGGTATCAGGAAACTTTAAATGAACTTTTTAAGCATGGAAAGCTAAGCAGGGGAGTAAACAGAGAAAGGCTGGGTGTCTTCAGATAAGAGTTGAGATCTTGAAGGGCCCCAGGATGGAAGATAAGAACAATTAATGGCCTGCCCACATGGACATGGAGAAAGAATTCCATGAGGTGTTAGAATACTCCAGACCATAAACCACCATTGGGCACAGGAAGATCAGGTGCACAGACTGTGGGGATATAAAGGCCCAGGGATTTCTTCGTTTAGGATCCCTCTCCAGAAGGTACCACCTCGAGCTGGAAGAAACTGATTCTGGCTCAGAATCAAAGGTCCAAATTCTTCCTTAACACTGCAAAACTTCAGAGGTGACACAATTCACAGCTGAGTACCTGGACAAAGTCTTTGCACCATGTGTATGGCAGGAAATCTGGTGAAAAAATGTGTTTGAGGTTCTTGGGGTGGCTGATATGGAGTACTCAGCTCTGAAAGCAGTTGTGCAACTCAGCCTTTCTTGTGTGAGTCATGGGACAGCTGGAACCCTTGAAGTTTAAGGGACACCAGATACCAATGTGGGAGCTCTGGGTTGTGTGTGATGAGTCAGGAGAGTTTGACC
>VZTT01057525.1:0-26903 GCA_013400855.1 Buphagus erythrorhynchus
TTGGCTCTGAGGCAGAAGTCTTTTTTGCAGCCTGTTTTCTAGGGACGTGGCACTTTCTGAGATTAAATGGTGTCTCCTTACCAAGAGATTAGAATCCCTGAGCTGTGTTTCTGGATCTTTTCCTACCCTGTAGTGTACACAGTCCTCCTAAGAAAAGGTTAAACAGTCTTTGTCTGCTTCAGGTACCACAAGATTCCTAGGAATCCCTACAATCCTAACCACTTCACAGGTGGGAGCTCCAGCGGGTCAGCAGCAGCTGTAGCAGCAGGTAGGTGGTCCTAAATGGAGTTGGTGGGAGGAAGGTCCTGAGCCAGAGTACCTCAGGCATTTAGTTTTTATGGGGGGTTTGGGTTTTGTAGCTTAAGGGAACCTCTAGCTAAACAGAGAGCTCTGTGTGCTGCTGGTAGAATGGACAGGGCAATATGATGTGTCTCTGATCACAGGCCAATGTGTGGGTTTTTTTGTAGGTCTCTGCCCCGTGGCTATTGGCACAGATGGAGGAGGCTCTGTGAGGATTCCTGCTTCATTCTGTGGTGTGGTGGGGCTGAAAGGTAGAGCCCTTTAATCATGGAGGAGTGTGTGTTTGTCTTGTTTGCTGTTCCACATAGAATGCCACCAAACAAGTCAGACTTATTCCTGTGAAGTAAAATTTGACCAGAGAAACTCTGAAATATAACACCCTGAGAGTCATGAGGGTTAGACTGGCAGCATGGAAGTATTCTCTACCTTCTGTTGAACAGATGTTCAAAAAACCTAACTTACTTACATAAAATACTAAACAAAATATGCCTGCTGCCTTTCCTTTCTACCTTTTCCTTTCTACTTTTCATCCAAGACCAGATACTCAGCCACTACTCTCTTTCCATCCTTCACATGTGGTCAACTCGACTAATCTTGATTTATCTGAGGACGATCATGATGATGACAAAATGCAACTGGTCAGAAAGGTGATATGAGTACTTGCAGAACACAGCTGGTGTTAGGCATGAAGTCTCACCAGTGAAGTAGGTGAGACCTCCCATGGGGTGCTGTCTCCCGCTGTTGATAATCCTGCTCCTGCCTCTCCATCCTCCACACCACAAATGCTGCTTCTGCATATTTAAATACAAATATTCCAAAATGTCCCTGCACATATTTCCCCTCAACTAAATAATTCCTATGGGGGGAAACCAATTTCACTATTCATATATTTCACTGATGAGACAGATCGAGGTCAGCAGAACAGGGTACTGGAGGATGAGAGACTGGGCTCTGAAACAGCAGACATAAAAGTGACTGGCAGGAGTTTGTTGTTTATCCTGGGTGCACCAGAGCCATCTAGGTGGCTCTTCCTACTGACTGCTGACACCCACCTAAGTCCCATTTCTTGTTCTCCAGGTACATTTGGGCGCATCAGTTGTCATGGCAGCTTGCCACTCTCCTACTCCACAGTCAGCGTAGGTAAGAGGACTTCTGCACTACTTCAGGGACCTTGCTGTGTGCTGCTCTCACAAGGAAGGCAACTCTGGCTAGAAAAGACCTGGGGTGGAAGGTACTATTTACTTCTTGTTACTTTTTTATAACTGGTCTCTTCTACAGGCCCTATCTGTACATCAGTGGCAGATGCAGCCATTGTTTACAGTATCCTTGCTGAGCCGGATCTGCTATACCCATATGGTAGGTGAGCCCTCTCCCTCCCTGAAACCAGATGCTCTCCCTTCCTAGAGGCATCCTAGAATAAAAGGAGGAACTGTTCTTTGTTCCCTGCAGGACTAAAACAGCCCAAAGCAACCCTATCTGATATGTGTGCTCCTGACCTGAAAGGCTTAAAACTGGGAGTGGACTGGACAGTTTTTAAGGTGCCTGGTTTATCTCTATCTTTCTGCTGCTTTGCAAAATAAGATTTTAAAGGAGCCCAGTGCATTCATTGTTCTCTTGCCTGTCATCATTAGAGCTTCTTATATTTAGTCCTGTAGTTGGAAGATAATACAGCCTGTGTGAAAACATCAACATGGAGATATTTTTTCCTAAGGCAGCCTTTTGAGTAAGGGTCTGTTGGAGGCATGAGGAAAGGTAACGACTACTGCTGATTCTATAGGAAGCAATGCTTCTGAACTGATGACAAAAGGCAGTTAGTTTAAAATCAAATGAGGAAAAAGGGTGTATCTACTTGGTGACAGTGCTGTAGCTGCTGAGTGTTATTATTCCAGTGTAGAAATTGGGCTTGCAAGATAGTACTGCTTGAAAATTGTAATGCAGCCCCAGAAATGTGATCGGGATTTCTTCCTGGAGGTACAAAAAAGACTCTTACTGGCTCTGGCACAGTGCAGATGAGGAATATTCTCTGCTCTGGAAAAGATGACCTTTTGTTTTCTTTAGGGGTGTGACCTGCAAGCTGTTCTCTTGCAGCATGTGACCTAAGTCCTGTGGGACAGTGTTTCACTGCTGTTAGGGACAGGAACAAGGAAAGCACCATGAGGACTGAAGTCCTGTTGAGTGTGTTCACCAAGAGGAGGAGAGCAGTTACTAAAGTAACTGAAATTCTTTCCTCTTGTTCTTTAGGCATGTGATGCTGAAGTCCTGTCTGTCTGTGAGAAAGGTAAAGAGGGAAAGTCTGTAAGTCTCTTACTGTGCTTGATGTTAATGGTGTCACTTGGTGCTCTTATGTATGCATTAAATAGCTCTTGCCTGAAGTCCTTAAAGGCAGTTGCTTGAAGGGGTCTGGCTGGATAAACAGCAGTAACTTTGTATTAGGGAACCCCCCCCCTGAACTGCTGAGGGTTAAAAAGCTCAGCAGTTGTAGGCTTGTCAGATTACAATGGAAGAATGCAGTCCAGTGTACTCAGCCTCTGAGTATATAAAGACAGATCTGTGCTTGGTAATACTTACTCCGCGAGCTTTAATGTAAAAGACTTCTAAGGGAAGGCCTTGTTTAACAACATAATGCTCAGTAGTAATACAGTGCTAGGTCTTTGTGATATATCCAGTTGTCTGGTATTTCCTTGAAATCAGCCAAGTGGTGCCTTTAGGGTGCCTTTGTCAGAGTTTAGACTAAGCAAAATTGACCCTGGTGAGTACTTGGGGGTGGGAGAGAAAGCCTCTACAATGCCTGGTATGGTAGTTGCATTGGAGCTGAGATAGTTCACAGTATTTATGCTTTGCCTGGGTTTTCTTTACCCTCCTGATTTCCATAGACACACTTCTACATTTAGAGTTTTCTTAGGAGAGATGGACCATAGGCAAGCTTGGGTGTTTATGAAGAAGTTGGGGTCACAGAAAGAAGAGGATTCTTTTCAGACTGCAGAAGATTCACTTTTCCCAAAGTCTTGGTGTTCAGCCTTGTTAAAGTGCATCAGGATTTAGTGGCCCTGTATTATTTACCTGGTCTCTTTAGTATTCCCTGGTTCCTTTACCATTATGGTTCAGAAGAGGCTTTGAATGGGAATTTCTTGATGCTAAGTAATCACTTCATGCCGATAGAACACTGGTCATGTGAAGTGCTCAGGGAAACATTGTCAGTCCTTTTACTCTTTGGCTTAACTGGGAGGCTAGAGGGGTGAGGGGAATGTGCCTGAAGTACAACAGGTAAGCTGGGGACCAGGACCTGTCTGCAAGCCCCTGCCCTGTTGGAATACTGAGATGTAGTTAGGTTGAAAGCATTTCCCTAGGGGAAGCCAGATGCAGCCATGCATGCCACAGAGTGCACTAAAGATGCTTGCCCTGCAGTGGTGCATGGGGTCTCTCACTCTGCAGGGGTTGGGGACTTGCAGCCTTTCTGTGAAGTCTGGTGAATTCAGGGATTATGTCTGTGCTTTACCTGTCCTGTACACAGTGGTGAAGCACCTGCAGAGTTTGGGAGCCAGTGTGGTTGAAGTCTCTCTTCCAGAGATGGAGGAAGCACGAGTGGCACATGTGATCTGCATTCTCAGTGAGATGAGAGACTTCCTGCAACCTGACTTTAATAAACATTTCCATGAAATGGTAAGTAGCAGCAGCTTGGAGTAGTGTCAGTAGTTGTTCTGGCTGATACAAAACAAATGTCATGTCAGTGAGAAACCTGAGGTCCTCCTGCTGCTTCTATGACAAACTACCTGTTAGATGACTACTGGTACAGAAGAGCAGACCTGAAAGAGAGCTCCTGGGATGTCACAGTTCAGTTTCCTGCAAGCAGAGCCTTGATCAGTTTTTTTTTATTTCAGAATTTGGAAACTCGAGCTAGCCTGGCCTTGGCTTCCCAGTTCACAGCTCTCGATTATATTAAGGTAAGGAACATACTGGGGTGTGAAGGCTGAAGGGAGGCACTTAGTGAAACTGTAAAGGTGGGATAGAGGCTTCTGTTAGCCTCCCCATACCCATGGGAAGATGTCACCCAGCTGTCCTCTGCTGTGAGAGCATGCTGGATGGTAGGTCACCACAGAGGACGTGCCACCTGTCCTGCACCCTGATTCCAAATTGCGGGAATGGTGTCTTCTTTTGCAAAGCCAGAGATGCTGATGGGCAGAGTCTGCCAACATCAGACATGAATTTTGTGAGCCAAGAGGGTCCATCAGACAGTATTCTCTCTGCTTGCAGGCAAATCGACAGAGAACTCGGAGCATGAGATTTTTGCAAGAGATCTTCAGCACTGTGAATTGTATCCTTACACCAGGTATTGGCACTCTTGCCTAAAGAGCCAGTCCTCAACAGCTCTGTGGTGCCTTTTAAGAACAGTTAAAAGGCACTTTCCCTCCTCAATTTTTAAGAGTATGACTTTTGTGCACTTTGCTGTGCCTTGCACCCTTAGAAGATAATGCAGCCTGATTAGAAAGACTGCTGTGTATTTCCAGACTTCCTGATTGTATCCATGGCACTGCATCAGGTTGCCCAAAGAGCCTGTGGGATCTTCATCCCTGGGAATATTCAAAAGCTATTTGGACATGGTCACAGGCACCCTGAACTAGCTGACCATTCCTGAGCCAAAGGTTAGACAAGATGACTTCCAGAAGTCCTTTTCAAGTTCAGTCATTTTGTGATTCCTCCACAGCTGTTCCTTGCACTGCCCCAAGAATTTATGAATCTGACCTCTTGACTGGAAGCAATGATATGTCCTTCACAATCCGGTCCATGAGGTAAGGAAAGTGCTACTTGCACTACAGAAACAAAAGTTTGGGAAGAGCTGGAAAAGAACTTCAGACTGTAAGGCTGGAGAGATTAATCATAGCTGCCTCTACCAAAAAAGGATGAATTTGCTTGCTGTCCCCAGGAATACTGATGACAGCTTTTCCCCCCTAGGTTCATGCAGCTTGGTAACCTCACTGGAATTCCAGGCCTTGTAGTGCCCATTGGATATTCTACTGCTGGGCTTCCGATTAGCCTCCAGGTGAGTATTTGCTCTTTGTGAATGCTGGGGTACAAAATCCCCAGCTGGCTTTGTCCTGAAGCATCACAACCAGGTCCCTGCAACCAGCTCACTTGAGGAGCTATCAGGTAGTGGAAATAAAAGCTTTAATTTGGAGGTGATTTGCCTCACTCCTAAATGGCAGAGGTCTCTTTGGGTATCTTTGAGAAAGATTTCTCTGTCTCCCTGTCTACTTGCATCAATACTCAGTATTGGTCACTACCCTTTCCTCTCTTATTTCTCATTTCTGTAACTTCTTTAAATCCTTTCCCCTTGAAACAGGTCTCATGTAAAGGAAAGATTTATGTCTTGCAATTGAAAGTCACACAGCTGCCTTTATCCCAAATACAGTGATGCCATGCTTATTGGGGTAAAAGCAGAAAACATCTTTTGAGGATGAGGGGAGGAAAATTGTTCCCAAGGCTTTCAAGAACATCTGTATGTGCTACTTTTTTTCATTCATCCTTCTCCTTCTGCCTCTCATCTTCTCCCAGGTCATGGCAAAATGGTGGGATGAAGCTGTTCTTCTGAGGATTGGCCTAAAGCTGGAGCAGTTCCGTGACCAGACCAAAAAACCATCCATTTATTATGACATCCTTGCATGATGGAGCAACCAAGATGGGGAACAAGTCTATTTTTTTCCTAGTCTGACCTGACCAAGTATTAGAGTGTTTTCAGTGATCATCAGAATAAGGCTTAGTAGCAGGCCCATGTGAGGAATGGGGACAAAGCACTGATCTAATCAGGCACTGAGGCTGAGCAGACATAATTTCGCCTCTCTGCTTGGTGGATAGTCCAGTTTATTCTAGGGAGACTAACTGTGCTAGCTAGTTGGATTTTTGCCAACAGGGAAAGCTGCAACTATCTTCCACAATTTCTTCCCATGTAGGGGTCCTGTGTATGGGTGGAAGGCAGTTGCACTGGCAGGACTGCACGCAGGCAGTTCATACTACTGTACATGGCAAGGTACAACCTTAACCTTCTCATGGAACTCCTCCTCCTCCAGAACAGAACAGAGGTACTATTTCTGAGGAGGAAAGGCAGCAAACACTGCCTAGCACCCTCAGAACAAGGAGGATCTTAACTAAGCTGCATTTAGGCAGTGTTTGTTTTGGCCCTGTACTCAGGCACTGGGAGCAAACCACAAAGCCTGTAGCTAAGGAGGTGTTGCTGCCAACAGTGCAAGGTCAGTCCAACGGCTGCACGTGTCTGGGTGCCCAAGTCCTGCCTCCCTTCAGCCTGGCATGCAAGGGGAGGAGAAGCCACACCATGAACCTTCCTTGACTCTGCCCCAAAGCCCTGGTGTAGTGTTCTGGCTTTCTTTTGCACATCTCTGCTTCCCAAGCTAAGCCTTGGAGAGCTTCTTGTCTCGTGCTGGTTGCTTATATATAAGTCTACTATCATCTAGGTGTCTAAATGGAAGAAACGACTGGATGCTATGAAATACTGTTCAAGGGGTGCTGAGCCAGCTCAGGTGGAACTTGAAGGAAACAGGTAGAATTTGTAGGAAATGCCACTGAGCTGCTGCAAAAATTGAAGTTGGATGCAAGAAAGGTGTTGCAGAAAACCATATGCAGCAAAGAGCCTGCTCTAGATAAGAAGCCAACTTTCTCTTATCTTTAAATTACTTCCTAAAGTAATCAAGGTAGACATGGATTACTACATAAAGTATGGCATGGCTGTAAGCCACCATGTTGTTTTATTGAAAGGCTCCAGACTGTAAATTCCCTAGTACCTTTGTCCTGCCTGCAGCATTAGGGCCATGTGAAAGAAAAGGCTTAGGAATAACTAAACCTAAGCATTTGTGTTCATTTTGGGGTGAATGCTCAGAGGCATTTCCTGTTGCCTACCTTACCAGGCATCCTGGACTTGTGATCAGGCTGCTGGAGAACTGTTCTACAGCCAGCAGAGATCACTGTATTCTTATGTAGCTTGGAAGGAAAGAAGAAACAGAAAGTAGTTGCAGTTTCTCAGTACAGTTTTGGGATTCTTTTTTCCCCCATACCTACATACTCCTTAAACAGAGCTAGCACTTTACTAATGGCCGAAGTTGTCAGATGGTATCTGAATGCAAGAACATTGCATTGCTGTCCCCTGCTTAATTACCTGAGTTAAAATGTCAACTCCTGCCATCAGCTGTCACCAGCATCCACAGTTACTTCTACGTTTTATCTTGAATTCCTCTATGGGATACTGCCACAAGTGTTTTTTCACTGCAGTCTAGTATAGCTCAGCTTTAGGAAGAACAGTCTCGAAGCAAAGTATTTCCTCTATTATTAACGATAAGTTATTAACACTGCCAGCATAAATTACAATGAAACTGCTGAAATGTACTGCTTAGCAATTCAGGGAGTTGGCAAGTGTTTCACAACAATAAATTTCAGCTACGAACATTACTGCTTGAAGGAAATAGATAAAGCTACTTATTTCAAATCCCTTCCTAAATGCTACACTACCCTAAAATTCTAATTTCAATATTTAGTTCATTGGGGGGGCATGGTGAGGGGAGCTCAGGTTGCTAGGAGGAGAGAGGTTAAAGTAAACAGTTATTTTTTTTTAAAATACCTGCATCCTCCTAACAGTGGGAAGAAAAAAGAACTGAGTTTTTACTAACTGTCAGTAACTCAACCTCTCTTTTCACACACTGCTTCCTCCCTTTACCTAAACGTATCTCAGCAATGCACATTTCCAGTGCAAGACTTTCCTAGTACTGAGGTCACTAAAATAAACTTTACTCATCCTGGTGAAAGGCCCCTGTGTTTCCTTTTTTTCCCCTGGCTGTTAGTTTATCTGGATTCTACAGCAGACCAGTTCCTAATTACCAGCAGTTCTGTGAGCAAAGCAGACACAGTGACCACACACAATCCTGTTGCTTCACACAGATATATGTATGGGTATAGATATATGGTATATACACATGGATTTTTTTAATATATATATATATATATATATAAAATAACACCTTGTTTATAAAGCAATATTTAATTGCCACTGGTTCCCCTCCCGCCCCACAAAAACAGCATGATACAAAATATAAAATATTTTAAATATTTATAAACGTCGCAAGAAAAAATAGAACTGTACGAAAATATTTTTTTTCTGAGGTTCCCTCCCTACCCTGTGGGATAAGGAAGAGAAGACTGGCCGGCCTAGTGTGCCTTGAGTCCATAGTTGTTAAGTGGGTAGGAGTATGCTCTGCCTAATACTATTCGGTCCCGAAGGAGCTTAAATAAGACATAATAATTGCAGAAAAGGATGAGGGCCATGGAGAGGGTGTGGTTCCACTTCTCTGAGCGCAGTAGGGAGTAGAGCTGGTAGCAGACCACACTACCTTCGATGAGAATCAGCAGGTTGAGCAGCCGTAAGGGACGGTGAAAGAGGAACTGCAGGGAAAGAGTTAAGGAAAGATTTCTGTTATTTGTTGCTGGGTTGAAGTGAGGAGGAATATGGACATAATGCTGTCAGGGACCACTGTGGGGCAGAAGAAATGCTTGTGCTCCAGCCACCACTAGCTGCTGCTCAGGCAAAACAGTAATAAACAAGGCATGTAGAAGTGACACTTTGCTCGAGAAGGGGAAGCAGGTGAAATAAACCTATTGGCCTACTGACACACTTTCCCATTTCTCTGAAAGGTGTTAACTAGAACTCTCTCGGGAATGCCACTGCCTGATGTGAGAGCTGTGTCACCTCGATGAGAAAGCACTGACAAGGCAGCCACGGTTCTCATCTTGCCCAGAGGTCACTGTAAGACAGAATGGGAAAGCCCCACTGCTGCCAACATGTATTTTGCTCAGCAGCATCAGCCTGTCATGTAACACTGAACTCTTGTCTTGCACGGTCTGCTCTGCTGCAGCTGGGTTTGAGCCTCTCCTCCCTCCCACAGCTGTAAGGCACCAAGCAAGAGAAGAGATACTTGCATAAAAGCGGGCATGGGACACATCTGAAGGCACTGCTACGTTGTAAGGCCCAACTGCTTTATACAGGCACCGGCTCCGTCGCACCAGAACTCCCTGTGGCCATATTGTGTTTTCTGACCAGCTGTGGGGAAACAATGCCAAAAGTGTTACTATCTGTGCTCCCAACCGCCTGAATGATTGTTCAGAGCAGTGGACTGCATCTTAAAAAATACCAAAGCCTCTGCCACAATGACAATGTCCTAGCTCCCACTGGAGAAGCACTAAGGGGTGATCACAATACGAACTAATGGCTCCCAGTGCAAGAACCTTGTTGACTGCAGTGGAGGGGGCCACCCCCTGCCTCTGCTCCAGATACTCTCCAGTGGCCAAGAAGAATCTCAGCATTTCTTTCTGGGAAGGAACCAGCAGTGACTGGAGTAGCTTAGACAGCTCTCTAGAGCAGCCATTTCTGTTTTCAGTGAACAAGGCCAGTAGAGTTGCATGGGGAGCAGAGACACATCCTCAGTAGATAAACACTACTGGTATTTGCTCATCCACTAGAACATCTCAGCCCCTTCCTAGGCATGCCAAGCCCTGCCCATCCCCACACTCACATGTGCTGTGGAGCATTGCTGTAGGAGCCATGTTCTAGTTTCTGCCACTTGCCGAGGTGGGCGGCAGACCTGTGGAGCAGGTCACAGTACTTGGGAGGCAGCAGCTGCGTGGTGAGCATGACAAAGGCATTGATCCACACCATGATGAGGTGCTCACAGGACCAGCGCATGTCATAGTACTGGGTGCTCTGTGAAGAGACCAGACAAGAACTTGGCACCACTGTCACAAAACAGAAGGAGGAATGACAAGGGACATACTGCATGTGCATCCACACCACACGTTACAGGCATGCGCTTTTGGACTGGTGATTTTGGAGGGTTACAGCTTAGGAGACACTCAAGGCTCCCTTCTCCTTGAGCTGAAGGAGAAAGGGCAGGGGATGATGCTGCAGCTGGTGCATCTCCTTCTCCAGCAGCAGCACGTAACAAGGCAGATTGCTTGCCAGAGAACTGCCCCAGGAGCACCAACTGTACCAAGACTGCTACATGGATTGTGAAGCCCTGCCCATTTCTCTACACCAACTGGAGCTTGTTCAAGTAAGAGAAATGACAGATGAAAAAATGCAATCCCCACACTGACAAGAGATTCTTGGATTTAATTTGCCAAGCATCCTAGTTGGCTCTAACAGGCTGACCACCAAAGCCTCTGATCCAAGAACTCAAAAGCCATGATGTTGGATCTGAGACAGTAACAACAGGTTCTCTTTCCTAGGAAGAACACAGCTATCCATCTGCCTAGGATGGGGTGGGAGAAGGGGAGTTAGTAAGTGGGGTGATGGGACTAGAGGTGCATCACATTTATGGCAATACCTATCTGCCAACCAGGAGCAGTACTAGTGCACTCCGGATGCAGCCATGCTCCGCTATCCGGGCTGCCAAAGGGGAGACAGAGAAAAGGGGAATTAACCAGGAATCTGGCCTGGCAGCAGTTCACACAACATTCAGAAGGAGACAGTGGGCAGGGGCACAAAGAGAGCCAGACAACAGCTACCTTCACAAAGCACAGTGGCAGGAATGCCACGTAGTAGGCACTGAAGAGAGAGTTGAAGAGAACTTCCTTGATCCTGCGGTTGAAGTCTGCTTTTAGGCACTCCACCTCATTGCGGATGAGATCTGGGGAAAGGGGGCAGCTGTGGGTGGGGATAGACGTAGGATTATTGAACTGTTCTCTCAGGGATTCCCACAGAAGCGAGAAGAAGTCTTTGACCAGGCTGCTGACAGCTGAAGCCCCATCATCTGCCACCTGGTCCTGTACCAAGTAACCACAGTCTGAAGGTAGAGGCTGTGCTCTGCTGTCCTGGTGGAAGCAGCATAGAGGGACGTAGACACCAAACCTGCCGTGAAAGAAAGAGAATAATGGCTGAAATAACAGCCATCCCAACAGGGAATGGGGGCACCTCCTCAACAGATATGGGCCCTGACGAGACTAACAGCACATAGGATCCCTCACTCCAGAAACTAACAGCCAACTATTCTCCCTGCTAAAAGGCCAGAGGCCGCAGCTTCAACACCTGTGCAGAGAAGCTTTTTAAAATCCCATCTGTAGAACCAACAATCCCAAAGGCTCAGTTTTCAAATGGCAATAAAGGCCCCTCACACACACAGCAGCTGAGGCAATTCACTTCATCAGCTCAGTGCCACCTCCTCGCACCATCCCCCAGCCATTCCTGCTTCCTTTTTAATCCTAAACTGAAGAAACATTACAGCCAACAGCTCTGCTTCCCATGCTGGCTCATGGCACCCCCAAGCAGCTGTGCCCCCCCTGCCCAGAGGGTTCAAAGTGGTGTCACTCACGGGTAGCCCAGAAAGAGAAGGTTGAGAACAGAATGGCTGCGGAAGAGGTTGACCAGAGTCCAGCAGAGCACCCATCCACAGAGGGTGAGCAGCACCAGGCGCACCATGTAGCAAATCAGTGATGTTGCACCCACTTGAGAGGCCTGCAAATAGAGAGGAAACACTCAGCAGTCCTACAACAACCAGTGCTAGAAGGTGAGCACAAGGGATGCCTGTGGAGGAGGAGCAGGGAGAGGGGTGCCAGGAGGTACTAGAAGAGGGATAGCTGCCCTCTTCCTCTCAGAAGCAGGAAACTGTTTCTCTTACAAATGTAAATGCAATTGACTTTATTAATGATTGACAGGATCCAAAAGATTCAAATAATCACAAGTTGTGGGGCACCACTAAAATAGAATTTTCTTCTTTTTTTTTTTAAGAAAAATTTAGAGCTGCAAAGTAGAAAAAAATTCTTGCTCAAGTCTCTTATACTCTGATGATGGTCCAGGATGGCCTGAAACCCATTTCCTCTCTCTCTTTTCTTTAGAAGGATCAGGTCTCAGCACTGTGAAAGGTCACAGTTCACAGCTGAGGGAAGAGAAGATGTACATCTTGTCAATCCCAAACCCAGATTTCCGTAATTTAGCTCTACTGGATGTGCAGGCTGCAGTGAAGTGAGGAGGCACCACAGCAAGAAAGCCTGATCCATTCTCCAGAGGAGAGAAGGAAACTGAACTATGAAAAGATTCTTAAGGGTTAGAGCCTATACAGGGCATGCACAAGAACCTGCATGGAAGATTTCAATGCAGAAATTTCAGTCTATGGGACGTTTTACGGCAGATGTGAAACTAAGAATAAATGAAAATGGAAGGAATCAGATAAAAAGAGATCTTCAGAGTTTCCACATTTTTCCATTAATCTATTCAACAGGATGTAACTGTTCCTTTATTTAATTTACTTATTTTTAAACACTGCTTAGTTGCTTAGCCTCGAGTTGTATTAACCATTTTAGTGGACAAAACTTCTATTTTCCTGAAAATGGCCTTTTACAGATACTTAATTTGGCCTGGTTCTGCTCCCACAAACATAGAGAAGGTCTCAAAGTCTGTGGTGACGTGACCAGAGTCTCAGTTACTGAGTAACCAGGACTGGAAAAGCAAATCTACCAGTATTCCTATTTCACTTCAGTGTAGTCAGACATCTTCCTCCTGACCTTTCCCCTCTATGATCTCCTGTTCATTCTTCTTGTCTTGGCCAACCTCCTCCCTATTCGCCCTTTTGCTACCTGACTAGCAATTCTCTTGGCCACTTCTCTAGCATGAGACAGTGGGGTACAGTATTGTACCTGCAGAGATAAATAAGCAAGTGGGACCATTTAATGTCTTCATACACGCAGAGCCAACAGAGCTACTCAATACTATGGGACATGACTGGTCTCAAGGAGAAAACTCCAAGGCAGAAGGGTACCCTCAAAATCTTAGTCCTTCACACCCAGACTCTTCTGAGGGATAAAACTCTCCAACCTGCAGAATTTTCTTAGGCCATGGATGATGTTGTTCTGCAGCAAGTGCTACAGGCAGGAGAGGGAACAGTGGGAATGTTACCTCAGAGATAATGGCCCACACCAGCCTCCGTGCCAGCATCACTGTGATGAACGCCGCCAGGTGGTAGTCAATGAGGTGAAAATTCTGAAGGAGGAAAGAAAAATGGTCTTCACCAGGAAAAGGGACTCTGAAACCACCCAGATGCGGTGGGACTAGAAAGCTGGCTGCTGGGGAGTACATTAGGACCTTTAGGACCTCACGTAAGCATTCCCCAAATCTCTCTATTAGGGATGAGGTAAAAGCGATATACATTAGTAACACAGGAATGTCTGTCTCCAGAAGCAAGATCTCCTCCACAGGGAGATGCCTTCCCATGGAGACATCCACAGAACACAAAACAAACCCACCCTTCAGGCAGGTATTTTTGGGGTCAAAGGGACATCTAGAACCAGAATCCCACCATGGAGAACAGGCTGCAGGTTCTCCACAGAAAAGCCCCTGAGCAACCAGACAAAGGGCAGCCAAACTGGAGTCCAGAGTGAGCACACTAGTTTACTTTCCCTCTTGGTCTCAAAAATTGTCTGTAGCAACCAGTGCTTCCTGATGAAACCAAGCTGATCTTCACTGGCCATGAAGAAATTCTCTAGGTGCATCAAGTTAGATACAGCTCTTACAGCTTTTCAGTGAATCCATCCATACATTCTGGCCAGAGGAGTTAGTAGACTCAGAATAATAGACTGCTATTTGGTACTCTGAATAGTTAGTAGAATGCTGTTTGGTACTTCAAGGACATTTTGGGTAAAAAAGAACGCTTGAGTTGTGATGGGAATAAACAAATGAGCATTAAATCCTGCCGGGTATGGAGCCCCAAACAGAATACTTTGACTTCTAAGCCAGCTGTGTCCAGCACGGCAGAGCTGAGCAGGAGGCTGGTAACTGGAACACCAGCACCACCTGTCGGTACAGGTAACTGAGGGGCCACCTCGTGCTTCCAAACAGCCTTTAGGAAACGGTTCCAGCTGCACAGGCTGGCTTTGCTCACGTGAGGCTCGCTGGCTCACAGGCAGCTTATTGGGGCAGCAAGAACACTGAAACCGAGGAGGCTGAGAGCTTAAGGTAAGCTGAGGATCTGACCCCCTCGCCAACTGTGCTGCTGACCTGCTGTGGGATCCTAACAAAAATCTGCACATCTTCCTTCCCTCAGGCTATGTTGTTTCGACTGGCAAGGGGTACTCACAGTAGCAGACAGCTCCTGGAGTCTCAACTCTGTGTCAAATCCTAGGAGCTAGCTAGACCATGCAAACATGTGGAAGAAATTTTCCCTGAAGGAGTCCTGCTGACTCCTTTCTCTCACCTGCCATGTATTTTCTTCCCTGTAAAATGGGAGATGACATGGCCCTGACTGATGGGGGTGCCTGTGAACTCTCATTCACTCCCTTAAAGTCAAATGCTTGGTGATTCCTGGACTGAAGAAGCATGAAAATAAGCTGTGTAACGAAAACGCCCAGGTGATGGCACTTGCTGAAGAACTCACCAGTGAGGTGCAGGAAGCAGGGTGATTGTATGGGTACCACCAGACAGTCTTGTAGATGTTGATGTACTGAATGAAGAGGGCTACCAGAAGGTAGATGAAGAACAGGAATTCAAAGAGAAGGCTCCCATCCAACGGCAGTTCAGGGATCCGGCAGTGACGCACAGGCTCTGGAGTAATCAGTGCTGTGATTGGAGGCGCCGAGAGGCTGATGGCACAACCATTCCTGAAGCAGATGGACATCACTTACTTGGTAAACATTCTACATAATTGCTCACATTTTCCAGGATAGAGTACTTGAGGTTGTGAATTTGAGACTGGGCATTACTAGGGGAGAGGTGACAGCAGTCTTGAATTCATATTTCTGATATGAGGCTGGTGGTGAGCTCCACCATCTTAGCTCAGACAAAACCCTTATCCAGAATTTTCTCTGGACGACAGCTTAATCTGTCAGAAGTGCTATGACATGCCCAGCAATATTTCAGTAAACTTGCAGATTGAGGAGCAGAGATACAGAGAAAAAATCTGTGCTACACCCAACACTTAATATTGGCTCTTTCCACCCATCACCAGGACATTACAGTAGCATACAGCCTCCTTCTCCACCACGGCAAAGTGCCCACTGTCTTTCTGTTCATATTTCCTCTTTTTAAAAGATGAGTAACTAAAAATGGAATGGAGTAGTTCAGCCACTTCCTAGAGGCTAACCTCTTAAGTGTTCTCACACTTCCTTCTTTTCTAGCTTTTAGAGGAGGCTAGGACAACTGAAAGCTCTGGCATACTGAACTGGTAGAGGAACTATGCTGTGTCTGACTGAAGATAAGCAACGCTTTCCCAGGACCCTGGGGCCCTGACTCCACAGTCTCAACAGTCACTTGCTTCTCAAGAACCTCGAACTGTGCTATCTGTCCCTCTGCCCCAGACAGAGAAGTCTGTAAAGGCCAAAGCTAAATGGCTTGGATTGCTCTACTCTGTAAGAATGAACCTATACCAAGGCCCCAGCATGCAGCAAATAGCTTCTCTAGTCTGCCAGCTTTTTTATGGAAAGAAGTAATGCTGGGACCTTTCAGTTTTTACACCAAATGTGGTAATCTCAATGTCACCGTGTGTGTTCCTGTTTCAGCCCCCAACTTCCCCAGAAAATACAGGTCATCTTTACCAACTACGAGGATTAGTTTCATCTGCAACCAGCAGGTCTAAAACAGAATATGGGCATCCTCCTGCCCTGCCTTTCTATTATGTAGGAGGAGAGATCACAGCTGTGCTCTGACGTGTCACACTAATTCCCCAGGGCTGTGAAGGCAAGTGAGTGAGACAAGGACTTGTCATTTGCTAGGACCCACTGCTCTGGGAACTGCTGCAGGAAAGACAAATGGAGCATTATGTGATTTCCACCCCTGGCTGTTGTGACCACAGGGAGTGGTGAAAGGGGGCTGAGACCACTTCCACAATTCCCTCCATGGGGCTGGTTTTAATGCATGAAGTCAAAAGAGGGGCTGCAGAGGGAAGCATGTACCACAGCAGAGCTGAGAAGCTGGAAGAGGTTTGTCACACAGGACTTGTTCCCTCTTGGATGAGCCACTTCATAATGCCACAGTAGAGGGCTCAAGGTTCCCCTCTCCCAGCCCCTCACTTTCACCACAAAGCCATGCTCCCGCACAGGGTTCAGGGTGGATCAAGGCTTCTTGTTTTCAGTGCTGTCCCAGCCACAGATATCTCAACAACCCTGCCTTTGTGCTCACCTGTTTCTCAAACCAGTACCGTTTCCACAGCTCCCGCCAACCAGAGTCTGGAGAGAAGGCAAAGCTGAACGGCTTAGCTGCTGCCGGCTGGGTCCCCTCCTTCCACCGGGCATGACCAGGAACCAGTCCACTTCCAGTGCCTCCAGCAGGCTGTGCCCCAACACCCAGACAACGATCCAAAAGCCTTCCCAAATCTGCAAAGGAGGCAGAAGCATCACTTATGCTTTAAACTGCTGGTCACACTCACCCAGTTCACACTCCAGCCAAGCAAATTCATGCAGAAGGAAGTCACTCTCATATACTCAGAGCCTTGTGGGATAGCCATCACCACTCTAAAACACTACGCCACTTCAATGGCAGCAAGTCAGTGTCTGCTTGCACACCCAGAATGAACACCACTGACATTGTGTCTCTGCAAAGGGGCTGCTTACATTAGCCATCAACGACTGACAGCACTTATTGCTGGCTGGAAAGCACCACTGAGCATCACCAGAACTGGAGATGACACAGACGTGTGCTTTATTTCAAAAGCAAAAGCCTGGGAAAAGCCCTCTCCATGTTGTGGTTGAGCTACTAGAGATTCACAGCTCTTTTTAGGCACCCAGCATGTTACTTTCCAGGCTCTGATGCTGGTAGGTAATTCGGACATCCTCTGGCAGAGCTCTGAACAGACAGACTGGTGTCCTTGAAGGAAACTGCATAGTTCAGCTCCTTTCTGTGCTAAGAATGCCCAAATGACACCAAGGTAATACATCCATTTAAAAGTGGGTTTAGTTAGCAGAGAAGTGCAGCAAAACACACATGTATGCATGTACTTCAAATGCACATATGGGCAATCACATAACCCAGCCCTGAAAAGAAAAATAATTCAGAAGTAGACTTGTACATGCTTATTTATACATTTATTTTTAATGACACACTTAATTCTATCGATTCCTTAAAATGAACTAGTAAGAGAGGCTGGGCAACTCAGAACATCAGAAACAATGGTGTAGTATTTGGCACAGACTTTATCACTTCCCAGACAATTTTTCTTCTGCTTCACTGGTCTCCCACGTGACACTGCAAAGATTTTGGCAGTCAGGAAAGTTTCCAATAGAAACACATAGCAGACATAAGGGAGCAAAGGACTGAACTGGAGTGCATGTGTGCTGTACAGGAACAAGACACCAAGTGAGCATCTCACTACAAGGACTTTGGTGTGTCTGTGTGCCTGGAGTCTAAATCAGCTGCCCTTTTGGAAAGATATCATAGCCAGAACCAACCCAGGGGCCAAAAATGCACATCCACCTTCTGGGAACCTCTAGATGTAGCTCTGAAATGTACAGATGGAACCTATGGTCTATTTATAATTCAGTCATTACCTCCTTTTCCTGAGAAATCACAGCTGGCAGAAATGCCAGAAGTTCTCAGTGAGTCACAAGACTGTCGCCATGAACAGTGTGCAGGAGTACTTCTCTAAAAAATTCCCTCAAAGAATTACCCTTTGCATTAAAATTTCCCAACCTTCATCTCTACTCCAATAAACAACTGTAATGACTGAAAACAGGATACCAATTGTCAAACTTTCAACAAAAATCAAGATGTTTCAAAGGATGAATGGTTTCTGCACATCCACATGAAAATCACTTGGAAAAATCAAACCAAACTCAAAAAACCCACACCAAAAAACAGAGATCCAGGAGAGAGGGGAAAAAAAAAAAAGTAAAAGGAGATGTGAAAATGCACGAAAGGCGAGCAAACATTGGAGAATTTTGGTTTTGAGGTATATAGTGTGTTTTGGCAGACTTTAAAACTCTCATATCTCCAGTAACAACACAACAGAGATTGAAGCCTTCCTAACCTTTTTAGTCAAGCAAGACTTTAAAGCTTTGGGATAATTTTTCCTAGGATGTTCTCAAGTTTTATTTGTATTTCAGGAATGATATATAAACAAGAAAATTCTGCATGTGCAAGATGAGCAGGGGCCACAACAATGCAGAATTCACTTAGAGCATTCAGACACTTTTGATAAGCAGCTAAAGTGAAGGAAAAAAATTAGGAAAAACCCCCAAAAAAGAACAAACTTGAAAACCATTTTAAGCCAAATTTAGCTACCACAGGGACTGTGGTAGCTGAAACAATTGGTCTGATTCAACCTGCAGGATATTTATGATAATGGATGCAATATATTGGTGGTCTAATTAGTGCTATTAACAGTAGAAGGTATTTTATACTACATTCAGTAATTCATGTAAATAATTTAACAGGTCTCATTAGTATCACCCCATTAGTATGCCTCACACACTCATCAATACAGACACTTGGACACGAAGTAATTGCAATTCCAGCCCCTGGCTTTGCAAACCAATAAAATGCAGGTTTCTACTGGAAAAAAACAACTGCCCATGGAAAGAAGCCACCCTTAACGTCACTGCACATATTTTAAATGCACTTGAATAAGCCCTTTCACAGTGATTCATGAACATATAGACTGGGCAATTCCTCAAGCCAAGCTTTAAATAACTTTACTGGAGTTAGATTAAGTTAGGCAAGCCTTTGTTGGAGCAAAATCTGCCTAAGAACCATTCCTTTTTTGTTTGCCTTTATTTTGTAAAACTAGCCACACAAAACTGAAGCTCCACAGATAAAGCTAAACAAAGCAGTGAGACTACAGATCAGACTGACACTAAATCTGCTTTTTCTGGCCTTGAACCAATCAACAGCCCTCCTTTTTGAGGAGGAAGACATGGGGAAAGCCTTTTTATAGCTTTCCATTAATAAACAAAGGCATTATTCTACTTTGAAAAATACGTGAACAAGAAAAAAAGGTGTCCATAAACCCTTTACTCCAACAGACAATATTCCTAGTCCTATTAAGTATTAATGAAGAGTCCGCCCTGCTCCCTTCTCTGTTTGCATTCCCCACCCCATCAGTGATCTTATTTTATAGAGTCATGCAGAAAAAGTGAATAATGAAAGATAAAAGCTTTTCCTGACAAGACTCTTCAGTCCATTAAAGCGATTCCACACTGTTCTTTCCAGTTCACCTACAATCTCCCTCAAAAAATAAGTCACATGCTTGTAGTCCCTTCATCCTCAAATCCTCAGAACCAATACTACCTAGCCTCCAAGATCTCTCTGAAGAAGATGTGGGCATCATAAAAACACATAGGCAGGATTTGGAAAGCAGCTACAGAACAGCAGAAAGTGGTTCTGCCCATGCAAAGGCAATGGATGAGGGTATGGACAGCTCTTGGGTCCTAGGGCAGACCATGCTTCAGGACAGAGACAAAACCTTCAATTGTGACACAGTTACAAGAAAATCCAGAAACAGAAGGCATCAGATGCTCTGATTTCCAGTTCCTGCTTTTAGGACTACAGAAAGCACTTGGTCATTTTTTTTTTCTGTTCCACGATACCCCTCCTGCCCATCAGCTCCCCAGCTATCCTGATGAGGCAAGATCAAGGCAGGCAAGAAACACAGCCATGTGCAAGACCAAGACTTTACTGATAACAAGCTAGGCAGACGAATTATTCACTAATTCAGAGGTGAAGCAGTGTGCAGCCCTGTCCTGCTCCCCAAGGACCATCACTCAGAATCATGTTCATGCATCAGCAGCTGCCCAAACAGCTCTTTCAAGAGGCAAATCAGGAGAGAGTCAGTGACTCATCAGAATGGAAAGTGTGCCTGGTTCCCCATCTCTTTGCTGGAAACACTACAAAGCTCAGTCAGTTATTTTGATGGCGTTAACATTTTTTTATTGGAGAAAACTCCGAGCCTCTCCAGTCCTGTTGGGAAGCTCGCTGCACTGAGACACAAGAACTCTCAGAGGCTCGAAAACATTCAAGTGGCTCTCCCTGGCTCCACAATTCCTACAACCAGTTACTCACAAGAGCAGAAAGGGAAACGTGACCATCCTCACTTGGTGCAATGTGGCTCAAGAAGGTCTCTCACTGCAACTCATCATCTCAATTAAAGCAACCTTCTTCCTGCTGAGGAAGCATGTGACAACTGGGGGTGAAATAACACATGGCCTCTGTGGTGAGGGACTCTGCCTCATCCACAGCAACATAGACACTCCCAGCAAGACTTTCCGTTCAGGGTGTCTATGCTTTATGGAGACACACCTGCTACATGTGCAGACCTCCCTCGCAGGGAAGCACTGCCAGCCACTCTCATAACAAGGCTGCAGAGCACTGACACAAAGCACAATTCATTTCTGAAACTGAAAATGCTCTCTTGGTTGCTAATGTCCTCAATTCAACTCACTTCAGCTGGTCAGTCTAATCCTAAACTTGCAGTTGTCTAGCAATCCTAATATCTTTGCAAATTATCACACAAGTTTTCCTTTGAACTTTGAGAGTCCTAGTTACTATAGGTTATTTTTACTTCCTTTTAGTGTGAACCTCTTATTTACTTATTTAAATTAAAAAACAACCAAAACCCCATTTTGACTGCTGGAAACACAGTCACAAAGCTAGCTATCAATTCACCCAACATAACACCAAAAAGAAGAAAAACACCACCAGAGAGCCAAGGGACAGCGATGGCTGCACCTAAGCCTTGGTCACAAGGCCACCTTGTCAGCACCCCCACATCTGCCACACCAGAAGCCAAAAAGATGCAAAACTTCTGTGAAAGCCCCAGCTGGTCTGGGAATAAAATAAGCATTTGGTTGTTGCGAGGGAGAAAATAACCAACAGGTTATCAGATGGAAAGCTAAATATTTGGCTTGCATAGAGCTGCCCCAGTGCTAAGTCAACACAACCTTTCAACTCCGGCTGGATTCAAAGGCACACACCCGCCACCTGGCCCCGAGTTGGGAGGCAAAACCGGTTAGGAGGGAGGTCTCCAAGTCAGCACATTTTCCAAATCCTCATGCCATACAGAGTGATGGATTAAGATGGGGGTTTGCCACAGAGAGACAGAAACCCCCTGAAGAGCAGCCCAAACACCATCAAACAGGAGAGCTGGGTAGGGAATCACCACTGTCAGGTGGTGCATCAGCAAGACTAATTTTTGCTCAGTGACTAATAACCTCCTCTGTTAAAACAAAACCAACCCATCAAGATCATGTCAGTGTAAGCTTTTCTGAAACATCACAACTCTGGCTGAAGAGGCTCCATCTATCAGTCTTCTACACAGATGCCAAAACCAAAGGGTGGAAGAAGCAAGATTAAGGCAAGAATTAACAAACAGCATATATACTGTATGACTTATTTCAAGTGTTTTCAGCAAGAAAGACTAGAGCTAAGCAGAAAGGTAAGTGGGAAAAATAAAAGTTTCAGCTAAAGACAAGGGGAAGGCAGCACCTGCCATTTGTAGCTGCCACAGTACTTCAAATACCCACATACAAAAACGGGCACAGGAAAGAAAAGTTTTTCAGGAAAAGCCTCTTAAAGTTAAAGTGCAGTAAGCTCAGTCAGCTCATTTTGCTGACATGCTTAAGGATAGGACATAGATTTAAGTTCTTAATACCCTAGATAAACAAAATTATCCAAGATACTGAAAAAGCCATTTTTAAAAACAGAGAAATCCTATACATTCCCTAAAAATCCCCTCAAAGACCTTACTTTAGGGGGTGCAAGGAAGAAATTTCCAGAGGTATGCAGGCAATAGTGTCCTCTTCAGAATACAGGCGAGTTCAGGTTTTTGTGAATGGGAGGAAAGTTGAGACAAACACTAAACACTCTAGACAAACTTCTGGCAAGTACAAGAACAAAGCTACAGTTTCTGGTGTAATAAAATAGTATTAGCTTATATTACCATATAATTACCTTGTGCGACTAACTGCTGCAGCAGGTCAAAGCAAACAGATTAGGAAGACTTTAATGAATGACTGTAATAATTTTATGAATGAAGACAAGAGAATTTATATCCCAAAAGGAAGTGAAAAAAAAAAAAAAACAAACCAAAACAAAGCCATAATGCAAGACCCTCAAGGCTCAGCAGCTCTAAGTAGCCAATAACACTCCTCACCCAGCCAACAAGTATTACACAGTCAGCAAGACATTAACATTTTCTTTGGCTTCTTCTGATGTATACAGCAACATTCACAGCCAAATACTGGATCTGGGAATAAGGAAAGCATTGGCTTGTTCTCATGTGAGAACAAGACAGAATTGCAAAGCTGAACTTTTCCAGTAGCAGAGAGAAATGCAGGCCTGACCAGCTGGGTCACAGTCTACTTTGGTCCTAGAGCTCCCATGCTTCTGAATTGTGTGGGGAAAGGGACAGCAAGCCCAGCCTCATCCAGAGTGAGAGGCACAAACTAAAGAGCTGGAGGGAATTACTGAGCCAGACAGTTCTCTGAATATATAACAACACAGAAGTTTTAACTCCAGCTCCATATTATACTGATAGAAACTGAAGTTCTGAATAGAAGGGGACACTGGCTGGGAAGTGAATCACAAGGGCAGTGTTTCAGCAGACACAACACAGGCAAAGCTATCAAAGCTGGCCATTAATACAGTTTATCAACATGCACTCACTCCTAAATATATCTTGCACCAGAGCTCTTCAGTAAACATTATGTACAGCCACAGCTCTGCTAAAACACAGCTACGATCACTTTCCATTATACCATGCCACATGCAGTAACTGAGAAAGGCAGGGAATTTTAGGTATGGCCATGAAAAATTTTGTTTCCAAGATATCAAGGCAAATGCATAACAAAACAAATCACTACTGAGAGGGAAAAAGAAGGAAGAAAAAAATAGAAAATACTTATGTTTTAAGAGCCCATCTTAAAATTTTCCATCAAGCAAGCCACCAAAATAGGCATTCTCCTCCCAACCTTGAAGACAAACCTGCAGTCTAATGGACTGAGCACAGGCCAGGATATCTTTTGCTTTTTAATCTTTCCTCTTCAACTGACTTGCAGGGAACTTGTTTTACCAATACAGACCTCAGATTCCTTATCCAAAACAGGATAAACTGTTCAGCAAGTACTTCTCCTCCCAAGGGTCTCTGTATGTAGTAGTAGATATTTTTTACTGCATTATTTTAGCACTTTAGACAAGCTTTCTTTAAAACAAACAGAAGCAGCTTTCCTGCTGGTTTTGTTACTCTGCCAATCCCTATATGTAATTCAATGGAGATCAGCCATGATTACAAATCATTGGGAGTCACTAGGATTTTTCTATTTTGTTCTCGAATAGCTAAAAATAAGGCAGGCATCTGCCATCTGTAGCAATGAGCTTGAAGGCATGAAGAACACAAGTTAAAAACCAGTTCCTTGAGCCTTACATCAAGTCATCACACTGGGATTCACAGCAGAAAGTATCAGTGAGACAATGCTTTGCACAATCCCTGACACTGCAGAAAAGCAACAATATTGCAGGGAATTTTAAACAAATTGTAATTTGTATAAATCATAAATTTGCATTGAAATATAAACTGCATATGGGAATGCATCGATTCTCCTCTATTTGCCTGTTAAACAACAGGTTCAGGTGATATAAATATTCCCCACAAAACAGTAAGTCTTCAATTCAACCTCCATGACTTTGGTAGGCAGGACTCAGAATTGTTTACAGAGCAACTAATCCAGCAGACTGAGAAAATGTAATAGGATACATTAATCCCTTGTATAACGAATTATACTGAGGCTAATCCAGCTGTCTGAATCTGCGTCCATGCCCCCTTATATGTATTTCTGGGCCGCAGATGTCTACTGACAATTTTGCTTTAAACCAACAATTCCAACCTTCTCCATACACATGGATGCCACTGCACTCTATCTCCCAGGACAGCTCTCCTGACCATGTTGCATAATACCCCCTTCGCACCAGAAGTCGTGTTTTAACTTGCAATGCCCAAAAAAGTCAATAAAAGGTTGGAAATAACTCACCAATGACAATAGCCCCCAAAGAATGGCATGAAATCTTCCAGGACAGTTTGTGAAAGCTAATGGGCTATTTCTCCAAGTCACATAGCTACTACAGATTTACCTCTGATTTTAAAAATCCATCTGCCAACAGCTACACCCACTTACCTAACTGTGGTAGGGTTAGAAATAAATGGACTAAAGTTCCAATTTTAACTGCGAGAAGAAAACTTCTTCCAGGATTTCATGATTCTGAGGCACAGGGAAAGGACTGAGATTAAGGAGCAGGACAGTCTCAGAATCACTACTACCTTGCTGCTTTCCACCACATCCATCTTTAGGAATTGTAACTCTACTGGGAAGTACTGAGTGGCCCAACTGGTTTCTGAACTGAATGCTCATGGATACTGGAAGCCGCCTTAACAAACATTTCTAGCACATTTGCTCTTGGCTGTATTCTCAAACATCCAGATTTGGTGCCTACAGAAATAAATAAAGTGTTAAGCTTTATGACAACCAGGTTTGAGTCAATCTGCATCACATATACTTTCAGAGAAAGGATTTGTGTTCAGTGCTACTCAAAAACTAGCAAAAAGGTGTGGGGCTTCCCCTTCAAACACTACATACATAAGTTAATCTTTTAATCTAAAATTTCAGAACAAAGAGAATGTCTGAAGAATGCACAGACAAAAAAAGTGATTAGGCCTGTCTGCTTTTGAGTGGTACATAACACTACACCTATACTGGCAATGTTACATCAGCACAAATGTTGCTAATACAAGCAGGCCAGTAAGATGAGAATCGCTTTATTTCCTTAGCTACCACAGAATTTACTGTGGTAAATGTCATTAGTGTCTCTGAAAGACAAATAATTCAGCAAGGTGCTAATCTGTATAATGCAAAAAGTTTTTATAATAATTTATCATCTTACAAGCAGAATAGAAACATGGTCTGCAAAATAGTAAGCAAAATGTTTTATCCTCATTTTACGATCAGAAAGACTAAATATAAAAGAGAGAAGTAAAAGGCCTGCATTTTTGAAATTATTAATGATTTTGAATGCACTGGTTGAGGCAGCATAGACATCTTTATTAGTAGGAACATGGACACTCAGAACTTCTGAAAGTCAGGTCTCTGCAAGTCTGCAAAGAGACAGCCAGAAATGAGCTGCACAGCAAGCACGCAGGTGTTCTATGGTCTAGAGATAAGGAGTATATGCTAAGCACAGGTCACTGTGTCAGTGACATCATCTGAGCTTCTCTGTTGTTCCAAATAAATCATACCTGGAAAACATTATCACTCCATATGCTGGGTTGTACGGCAAAACCTGAGGCAAAAAAGCTCAAGAACAGAGACAAGAAGTAGCAGCGTCTTCTACCTGAAGAACTTCCAGTCAGAGAAGGGACAACAAGTAGCAGGTGGAGTTTCAGCCCAAATCCCCAGAAGGGTCAACATCGCCTGGCTACACACCAGTGACCCTAGATTTAACCAACAGAGTATCATCCAAGCACCTTGGCTGAAGGAGCCGGCACCCCAAGAGGTGAAGCTGGAAGGAGAAATGAGTGTCAGAAACAGTCCAACAGCAGGAGGGCTAGGAGGTGAGCCACGGAGCAGACTGTGGGTTCAAAAGGGCTGATGTCCTCTGTCTTCAGCATCCTGTGACACTGGAGCTGAGCCATTCCAGTCCCATCCCTGTACTACTGTATCCCTCTCCCAGAAAATCACTTCTGGTTACAGTGAGTTAACAGACAGAAGGGATGGTTACAGAAGGGATACCTGGTCTCCAAAAATTTTGTAACTCACCCCTATGTAACACAGACATCTCGTTTCTTCACTTACAGTCATAACAAGACGACAGGGACACGAAGGGCCCCTTACTCACAATGGAAAGAATGCATGAGAGCAATCAGAGATTGCAAACAAAGCTGCCTCTGTTTCTGCAGTACGTTCACATGTTAAAATGATGTTGGAGTAGCAAAGGAGCTGCCTCACATAACAGGGAAAATCATGTGCCCAACTGCTACCCTATATAAGGGAGAATGGTAGATACACGGTTTCCTCTGCGGTACAAAAAAGAACAGCGACAGAAATGTCCACCCACATCCATTCTGGAAACGGTACCTTATGGCAGGCTGGATTTACAGAAGATTGCCTCAGCTCTTCATCTTCCACAGGACAGAATCCTTGCAGGACTGGTTACGTAGGGACAGAGTTTTAAAAGCCCACAGCACACACTCCCGTGATCCCAGTCTAACTTCCTCGCGTTTAATCCTCAACTCTCCTACCACGCAGCACCCGGCTCCCAGCAGCGTGGGCGGACCTCCTGCTTTAACCCAAACACAGCAGGAAATGTCTCAAAGGAGAAGCCCGGGACGAAATGCTGTAACTTACGAGCAGGACGGAACAAAGCCGGCAGAAGCCTCCCCACCACTCACTTCCACACAGACCCACACCAAGTTTCGGCGGGGGGCTCCGGCGGTCGCAGCCCGCCGCCCGCCTGGGTCGCCGTGGCTTCCCCGGCGCGGCGCTGCCCGCGGAGCGGCGGGGCCGATACTCACACATCCAAGCGCGGGCGGCGGCGCGGCTCGGACATCAGCCGGCAGCGGGGTCCTCTCCGGCGGCAGCAGCCCCCGCAACCC
>VZTT01057525.1:32756-54782 GCA_013400855.1 Buphagus erythrorhynchus
GCCATGCGCCCTCCCAGTTGCTGGTGCACCTGCTCCCTGGCAGAGCAAACAAAACAGTGAAATATTTAAGAAGATAAATTGTTCTTATCCTCAGTCCAGGTGTCTCTAAGGCCTGAGATGCCTGCTCCAAGACAAACCTGCTCTTTGTGTGAAAGATGCCCAGGAGGTCTTAGCCGATGGAACTGTGCAAGAAACCACAGTAAGGTAGGAGACAGATCTGTGCTAATTCAACAGGGGTGAAATTCCTTCTCAGTCACAAATCTGAACAGCAGTTCAAGTCTGGATACATGCAGATGAACCTTACAGCTGCTGTGCATTTTGACTCAAAGAAGTAACTTTGTGCTATTTATAAAAGTTCGGCTAATGACTGGAGCACAACTTCGGTTGGATGCTTGAAAGATCTACACGCCCTCCTCCCTAGCATATTATGTACTAATTGTTATGCCTACAGAATTCAATAAAATGGTATGGAGACTTAGGTCTCATCTTTTCCATTCTCATTTTCACATGGAAATGTTAATGTGGCCAGAGCAACCATAGAGTGACAATTTATACCCATCTACCCTTGATAATGATATATTCAGAAATAACTTGCATTTGTCTGCCAGGGTCCTTGTGTGCATGCCATGTTGTATTTTTATCACTGAATTCATCATTTGCATGAATGTTTGGGGCCTTGCTTTCTTTATGTTTGCAAGGAAACTGTAATCCAGATTGAGCCAAGGAAACTGGTACTGAGGAACAAGGATGAGGTCAGGCAGAATGGGAAAGATGAGACCCTCCTTGCTAGGTTTTGTGAAATCCCCTGTCGTTATCAATCTTCTAACTTATCATTGCTTTCATTGCTTGGGACTTTATCATAAATAATTGGATTACATATGTGAAAAACCATTAAAGTACAGAGGCCCAGGCTCAAAAAGACCCTTCTTTAATTAAATGTATAACTGCTGCAAGGTCCTAGATAAAACACTCCTACTGAGTCAAGGAACAACAGTTTGCCCCCAGCAAGCACTAACAGTATAAAACTTCTAATGCTCTAAGCATATTTGCTTTTCCTATCTGTTTCTCCCAACTAATTTCCTTTCTGTTATTTAGGTTAATGCCCTTTTCACCTACTTCTCGCTTCTGCTATGCTTCGTGTCTGTTTTCTGCTGTCCCCGAGAAAATACAGACCCCTTTTGCCACTCTCACTCCCTCCTGTTTCAAATCCCTTTTCCGTCTTACTGGCTTCTCAGTATTTCATTTTATCAAACACCCCCTCTACCCTTTCACTCCAGGGCTATTGTTCTACAAACTCTGGGACATAAACAGGTGTGGTCCTGTCTTGGTTTGAAAGCAAAACCAGTGAGAGACTCCAAGTCAGTAATACAATTTAATAGGAAAAAAGAGAAAAAATAAATACATGCAAGAATACAAAAGAAAAACCACCGACAGAGTTAGAATACAACCTGACACCCTGTCAGTCAGGGTGTTAGTAGCAGTCCGTATAAATGGTGGCTGCAGTCCTCCTTGATGACAGATGTGGTTCAGTTGAAGCAGTGGACCTGTAGAAGGGTGCAGTTTTCCTCCGAGGGTCCAGCGATGATGTGGAAAAGGTCCGACTTTCCTCTGGGATCCAGTGGAAAGGGCTGCCTTCGTGTTCCAAACCCCAGTTTTTTATCTAGGTAGAAAAGGCTTGGCTCCTCCCCCTGGCTGGAGCATCTCCCAATGGGATGATGTAATCTTATCAGTCATACAATAGGACTTAATGGCCCATTAACAGAATATATCTTCTGGAGGAAGGATGGTTGTGAAAAGATAACGATGATCAGCCTCCTGATTTTATCAGATGGCCCATCAGCAGAGGTTATCGCCCACAGAGATAAGGATCACCACCCCTCCCACATTTCAACAGATGGTGATAGAATACACATTTTTGCATTGTACCCCAGGACAGGTCCTTAACAGGAACACTCCTTTAAATTTACCTTGGGATACAGCTGTTGCTTATCTCAAAGCCTTACCTTGATAAAGCAAAGACATAACTTCAGTTTCACGTACACATATTCAGAAGAGGTTGGGTACTATTAACAGTGTAATTGTAGTGACATGAAATTCAGCATGAACTAATTGCTGTAATGTCTAACAATTGCTGGGATGACTTTTGAAGAGCTCTCTGTACCATATCTGCATGCAAAAAAGGGTCTCCATTGTTACTCACTTTTCAAGGCCACATGGCACCAGCTTTCATCCAAACAATATATCAGGTAAAAATCCTTGTGTTTAAACTGTGAGACTGAAGAAAAGAGATGAAAAGAAAAGCTGCTTTTAAATGTGTCTTAGTTTGAAGGACAGGTGTCTGCTAAGAAAAGCAAGAGCCTCTCTTTGAAATGGAGAACGCAAACCCCCTCCCTCCAAATTATTGTAATTTTGAAATTAAGGGGCTCTCAGGCAAAGATATGGGAATAGGAGTAACAGTTCTTAGTAGGAAAATTAAAATAGAAATACAGCATTACAAAGAAAAACCCAAAACACTGACAAAGTCAGAACACAACCTGACACCCTGTCACTCAGGGTGTTGGTAGCAGTCCCATTAAATGGTGACTTCAGTCCTCCTGGAGTGACACATATGGTTCAGTTGAAGCAGTGGTCCTGTAGAAGGGTGCAGTTTTCCTCCAAAAGTCCAGCGATGATGTAGAAAGGCCCGGTTTTCCTCTGGAATTCAGTGGAAAAAAGGCTGCTTTGGAGTTCCAAATCTCAGTTTTTATCTAGGTAGGAAATGCTTGGCTCCTCCCCCTGGCTGGAGCATCTCCCAATGGGATGATGTAATTTTATCAGTCATGCAGTGGGACTCAATGACCCATTAACAGCCGTTATCTTCCTAGAGGAAGGATGGGTTGTGGAAAAGATAAAAATGACTGCCCCACCTGGTTTTTAACAGATGGCCCATTAGCAGAGAATATCTCCTACGTAGATAAGAATCACTGCCCCACTTGGTTTCAACAGATAGTGGTAGAATACATACTTTTGCTCACATCCTGTATTGCAACCTAAAACAAAATGCTGCAGGGAAGATTGCCCAATGTGGACTTTGTATCTGTGTCCAAGAAAACATGGCTTCTAAGCATCTTCAAAAAGTATGTGTTATAAACAAATTTATTTCAAGTCTTTGATGTCTATGTGAGTAGGAAACTAACCTGCAGGGCTTCAAAATCTACTGCAGCTCAACAAATAGCAGCATTAACACAATCAGACCCCAGTGTCCCATGATCCAATTCTGTTTGCTCAGAAATTCTGCCATTTCTATGGCACAGTATTGAGATAAACTAGTAGCATTACCAACCTGCTGAGAAGGATTTGATTTCTTAGGGAAACCTTTTATGTTGTGCTAGGCAAGTTGATGAGGTATCAGGTTTTCTGTTAATATCATTGCTGCTTCTGGACTGGAAAAAAATTTCTTTTCATCACCTCAATGTAATAACATTGCTCAGTATGCCATGTACTATACTTCTCCAAACTGGAAATGTAGCATTGCACTGAAATACCTACTGCTAAATTTACAGATAATTATTTATTGGATGGCATTATTTCCTCAACTAATAATCTTTGCTCCTTTTCAAAAATTTAAAAAATATCATTTTACACCTTGAAATCCTTGAGTCATTGGGATATTTGATGAAAACCCACCTTGTAAGACATTTGCCATGTGGTGTGGAGCTCATCAATGGTTATTCTGCGTAGGTTAAGTTCAGTCCTTGTCACATTGTACAAGTGAGATTAAAATCAGCAGCTAAAGAGCACACTTAGGACAACCTGAATATTTGAGGTAGGGGAAAATGTAAGGTTTACTTAATAAAAGAATAAAGACAGATCACTGAAGGAGACCCCAGCCTTTCTCAAGACTGTTTCCATGAGACCCACAAGGTTTTATGTTTTGGCACAAGCAGAACGTTTAGTCCAAAAAAAGGAACCTGGTTAAACAAAGTTAGACAAATGTTAAATTTGCAATATAAGAGTGCTTGTGGAGGAAAACACACAGAGAGACTTTTATAGAAATGCAGTGTTCCATGGACTATAAACAGAGTTAATTGCTGTTCTCAGAATGTTTCCCACATTCCCTGCAATCACTGCCAAAGCTCAAGTTTCCCATACATCCTTTAGACCCCTGTAGCACAGTATTCCTGATGACTGCAAGCCCACACAAAGCTTTCAGATCCTCTGCATAATGCAGTTCATTTCTAGCATCTTCACACATACCTTTGGCCATTTCATCTCTCCCTTCCCTATCCTATGAGACCACCACCACAGTAATTTCAGGCCTCCTTGTTTGCTTCCTTCTCTTTGTTCGTCTGTAGGACTAGTGATTTGCTGCCTGCACTGGGATTTAAGATAGATGCTGGTTAAGGAGGGCAGACTGACAAGCTGATAATGCCAATGCACTCTTGATGGGCCAGATAATGACTAACACTGTGGGTCACTCTCTCAGCAGAATGTCTTCCATATCTACAGTTCTGACTCACACAGCACTAACAGAAACACACTATATTTGAGACCAATGCACTCTGGCAGATTTGTTTACAATCAGGAAGTAGTGTCTGGATCTGCCAATTACATAACATTATTAAACTGGACTAAAACTATCAATTGGTGTGACTGATGCCACTAGAAAAGGGGTCACTCATACACCTATTAATGGACAAACTTTTAAATGTTGGATTATTAACATTCTTTACTATTTACAAACAGAAAGGATGTAATATTATCCTTCATTCTCCCTCAGATCTATTTTTTGACAATCTTACTATTTTGCCTTTGTTTGATTTCTTACACTTTTAAACAGAAACCTTCTCCTCTCTGGTTCTTTCAACAGAAGTAATTTCTCTCCACAAAAGAAAATTAATTTTGCCCTTTTCTTGAAGGACTTTTGTAGTGCTTCACAGCAGATTCCCCATGGGTGCAGCTGTATGAGGTCTGGGTGGTATATTCCAGCTCCTGACAGGTACATATGCAGGCCCACTTTAGAGCAGGGTAGCACCATGGTCATCCCACTGCTCCCATGTTGCTTTCCTTGCTATAGTCAGTGAAACTGCCTTGTTATTTGATCACGTAATTGGAAATAATTGGCCTTTTTGGTAGGTAGGGGCGGTTAGGTTGGAAAGGTTTGCATGATTAAACAATCGATGATAAGTTACACCAATATGAACTTTGGTTAATCCATACGGATCTAATATGTACTGCAGATAAAAACACCTTTTAGGCTTTTTTCAATTAACTTCCTAGTAACATCTTCCCAACTTCAGCCATCTGCATGCGGGCACATAAAGGGGTTTTGGGTTTTTTTGCACTTTCAGAGTTCGACACCAAAAGCCCTGTTGTGACTTCACTTAACGAAGGGGAACACCATTCTCGTTCCTGAGCAATTAGATTTTGGAAGCAGGCATTTTAAGTTCTTATCTCTAAGAACTCCTGCGGAGTTCTCCACTTACCTTTCAGTATAAAGAATTGCTAAGTATCACAGAGCCGCAGAATCACAGAATGGTTCGGGTCGGAAAGGACCTCCTTAAAGATTCCCTGGCTCCACCCCCTGCTATAGGCAGGGACATCTTCCTATAGATACGTTTTGAGAGGAAGTGACACTCAGCTGCTGAGGAGCACCAGCCATGCAAATGCTGTGATGCCCAAACTCCTGGAGCTCCCCCGCAGCAGCTCCCAAAAAAAAAAAATAAAAAAGAGCCCCAAGCGGTTCATCATTCCTGTAAATGGCAAGAGCTGGCAGAGTTCTGTCACCGCCACCAGCACCCCGGGCGTGCCGAGCCGCTGGTACGGTCCAAGCCACGCTGCCAGAGCCCTGCGTGCCGCGCGTGCTGCTCGGGAAGCCCAAGGCAAACAAACGGCCGAGGCCCGCTGGCCCCCACAGTCCCGCTGGCCCCCACAGTCCCGCTATTCCCGCGATGGCCAGGCAGCGGCCTTAGAGGCAGGGGTGCTTGAGGGCAGCGCGGGGCGGGGCGGCGCGGCGCCAGGGCGCCTGCGCGAGCGAGCGGGTGGGCGGTGGGCTGGGGCGGGAGCGAGGTCGTGATCGTGTCGCTGTGGCGCTGGGAGCGTGTTCCTGTCCCTGCGGCCGCGGGAACCGCACCGGGAACCACGCCGGGAGCGTGTCCGTGCCCCTGCGGCCCTGGGGGCAGTGGGAGGCGCGGGCTCCGTAAGTACGAACTCCGTCTGCGGAGCGGGGGAGCGCGGTGAGGAGCTGCCCGTCCTGAGGGCGAGCGGTGAAATTGCGGGGGCAGGTGTGGAAATGAGCGCTGGGGGTAATGGATGCCCGGCCGGTGTTTCGGTTTGGGATCGTTTGCGAAAGGGCCAAGGGGGTTTGATTTAATTGCACCTCCTCGGACTTGGAGCATCTGGTCTGTGGCCGAATCTGGGTCATCTTGTGCAGCTCAGGACTTGCAGAGAGCCCCTTATGGACATCACAGGCAGGACTTGAGGCTGTGATCGTGCAAGTAAGTCTGCCGGGACATAATGTTCATCGTAGTATAGCTTTATTGAAGTAATTGGCAGTAGTTACATGTTTAAAAATTACATACTCGGTGGAAGTACTTACTGTACTCGGGCTCGGGGGTTATAAGTCAGGAGGACGTCTGCAAGGCACTGTTTTTTGCATTTTAAGTACGGCTTTGGATGGTTTTGAGTTAAAGTAAGTGCAATACCGGGTGTTATTTTCTCCGTTTCACACGTGGAAACCGGAGCACAGGCAAGTGATGCTCTCCTCTAAACATTTTCTCACTGACAGGACATAAATTATTTAACTTATTACTCCAGATGCTAATTTGGAAGAGCCAGAATAGTGATCAGTAGGCTTGATAGGAGACTTGGACCCGTTCATAGAAACCATTATTTGACAAAAATATTCCAGGTGATGATGGAAACAACTCCCTGAAGGGAGGTTGTAGCTTGGTGGGGGTCAGTCTCTTCTCCCAGGAAACCTGTGACAGGACAAGAGGAGACGGTCTTAAGCTGTGCCAGGGGAAGTTTAGGCTAGACATCATGAAAAAATCCTTCATAGAAAGAGTGACTGGACTGGGAGTGATTGGAATGGGCTGCCGGGGAGGCAGTGGACTCGCTGTCCCTGGAGGTGTTTAAAAGCAGTCTGGATGTGGCACTTAGTGGTTTAGTTGATGACATGGTGTTAGGTCATAGGTTGAACTTGGTGATCTCAAAGGTCTTTTCCAACCCAGCTGATTCTGTGATTCTGTGAAATGTGTTTGCAAGTGTTGAGGGGAAGCAGAAGTGGGGCTACTAGCACAAGTATTCAAGAAGGTTTTATTTCTGAATCATAATGTAAATGCTTCTAAAGTAGTTCTCTGATAAGATTTGAAACCTTGCAGACTTTAAGATTTTCACAGCATTTTGGTAGTAATAGTCAAAAAGGAAAATATTCAGTTTCTTACTAACACTTGCTTGTCTCAAAGAGTTAACAATGAATATCTCTTGTGGATTTAACATTTTTTCTACCCCTTCATTTAACACCTGTGGAAGTTCTCAAGGGATAGCTGAGGCAGTTTACAAGAGAGTTTTTAACAGAGAGATTTAGGGAAAAGGAAGGTGAAAGTTTGATGTCTTTGAGGTAGCTACTATTAAAAGAACCCAAAGAAATAAACTTTGGGATCAGTTAGCAATCTTTAACTTAAATATTTACACTTTTTGTCAGTAAAGTTGGTAGCTATGTGAGATGCTCTTTCTCTAAATATTTGTTTTTTCTTTAACAACTCAGTGATGATTCTATATGTCTTCTGTCATTAATTGCAAGCACTGATTAAACTTAGAATACTTAAAAGTGCAACTTTGGGGTTTTGTATTATTCTCTCTCACGGTTCAACTTGGATAATGTTTCATGAACCTTTCTTTAACAGGGTGAAGTATCACCTTTCATCCAAGAAAATGTTACTGTAACTGAGTTTTCTTGATAAACTCTTCCTTTAGGTATGATTGATCTTGTTTTTGATTTATGTGGATATTTCCTTGTCATTTTTGTAAAAGCTGTGTTTCCTTGTCACAAATGCACTTCAGTTAGAAGTAAGACATTTGCTACTTCATCTTTGGAAAACTTGGGTTTTTGTTTTTCTCTTTGGTTTGAGTTGGCATGTCCTTCTCTTTTAAATAATATGTAGGAGAAAAATAGAAATTGAGGGGTGCTTGATTGCTGGCTTTCTATTATATGATCTTTAGTCTAAATTACCTTTATGAGTTTGGTGAACTTGGCTTTTGTTAGTTTGAAGGAAGTATGCCTTGATTCTGTAGCCTGGTCAAATGATGCAAGAATTTGGTTAAAAACCTTTTTTTTTTTTTTTTTTTGGCAAATAGGAGTTCAAAAGTCACCCAGCAGGTCTGCAGCTGGGATAGCTGGGTTTTTTTCTTCAGAGACTGGAGGAGTTGCCCTGCATATAAATGGGATCTTGAAAATATTGTAAAATGATGGGAGAAAGCTTCCTTCGCCTTTTTTCTTTATGGTTTTCAATGTATTTAGGGTGTTTTATAAGTATTTCATCTTCTGTTTGAAATGCTTTGGCATGCCTACAAGTAACATGCCTTACAGCTACAATTGGGTCATCTTGGTGTCCTGAGAGCAACAGCTGGGTAATATTTATTTGTCAGTCAGTGAATTGTGGGATAAAGTTATCGTGCATTATAATTCAGATAATCCTCTTAAACTGATACAATGGTGATTGTAAATGTGTGCAGTTACAAGTAATACCAATGTATTTGGATCTGATGTTGGTGGGGCATCATCAGCACTAATCTTGTGCTTCCCCTCAGTCTTCAGTCCTGTAGTTGAGTTTTGAACTCTTGCATCTAATTTTATTCATCAGTGAGATGGGAAGGGATAAGACCTGCAGAATAATGAGAAATAGAGGGTTGGAAAGGAGACACTTCCCCCTGCTCTGCTTCTGAGTTAAGTATCAACCTCTCTACCTTCTCTCTTCTTCCTGGAAAGAGAGCCTGTCTGCTGCTTGGGTGAGGAGGGTTGGAAAGACAGTAGCTCTTTAGATCCTAAGAGGGTAGGAGAGGAGGAGCCCAATCACATCTCCCTTAATTCTCCAGACTCCCAAGCAGGATCTGGTTAGGTGGGGGAAGGAAATTAGTAACTGAGTGTAAGAATAATAAGCTGTCTCCCTCTGCATGAAGTTTTGCTGAGCTGCTTTTCCAAAAGGTTTAATAATGTCCTGACTCTCAGGAGTGTATTTTTCAAATTACTTCTGCAAGCATTTGATCAAAATTTCTTGTTGCAATGTTGTATTAGTTTTGAGCTCCAAAATGTTGTTCTAGGCCATATCACTTCCTTCCAAAGGGTTTGAGTTAGAGCTCTTAAATTGTATGTTTGAAACTTTTCTACTGCATAAACCTCCATCTGTAGATTGGTTGAAAACTGTCATAGGTGTAAATTGTGTTTTAACATGGAAAAATAGCTTTACATTTAATAACTTAATAGCTTTAATAGCTATTTAATATTAGCTTATTAATACATTTAATAGCTTAACAAAGCCATGCCATCTGTACAGCTTTTTGATGGATGTCTTTGCAGTAGGCACTGAGAATTTGTAATCCTTACTGGGATAAGACTGCGAAAATAATAAAAAAGTAAATATGATCATGCCTAAGAAGCTTTGGCTGGAATGTCTTTGGTGCAGTTCTCATGCTGAAGCACCTTCATGAGAAACAAATAGTGGGATTCTGTTCTCAGTTATGCTTTCATAATGCATGTTCAACTCTATTAATTTTATCTTTTTTTTTTTTTCATCTTTTTTCATAGAAACTTGTAAACTGAAAAGTATAAATATATTAAGCAGCTGCAAGTCTATACTACTTCTGTATTGCTTTAGCTAATTGTGGTTGACACTTTCCTTTAAAAAAAGTATTATGAAGCCCAAATAAGAAAATGCAATATTGTAATATAGTGGTTTTCTCAGTCGTTGTTTTACTGTGCAGGAAAGAGTTGAGTGAGGAATTTGACCAGGAATGTGTTGAAGTGTTTTTGTAAAGTGTCAAGGCCTCTGACATCTGTAATATATACTGACTGATGCCACTCCAGCAAGGCAGCAGCTGCCAGAAAAAGATAGGGTATTGCTGAGTTGAGTCGTGACCTGAGCATTCCATTACACATGAGGTTCCCATGTTCACAGAAATCTGTTTTATCATGTGTTTTTTCAGGATATTCCACTCATCTTGGATAGGAAGGTGTTTTTAAAAAGTGCTGTATTCCTTTAAAAGTATTTCTGTGGTAAGCATTAGGGAGTGATGGGCTGTGCCAGAACTGTTTGCTGTATCCCTCACTCTGTTGCTTTGGCTGGGCTCAGGCTGACAGTGCCATGTCTTACAGTGAGGTCAGTGGCTCAGCTGTAGTTGTGTAACAAGAGAGGCCATTCATAAATGTGTTTCTTGGCCTAGAGATGCTAGACTGCATTTCCTAGCATAGCATCAGAGTTCACTGTGCCTCAGGAAAGTGAAAACTGTACTGCAGGATTGGAGTAGCACCCACTCATTTGCTATGGCTGGGGAGAACTCTCTCAGCTGAGTGTAAAGTAGTCAGTCTCATGTTGTAGCAGGAGGAGATGCCTTGAAAGAAGCTGCAGCCTATGGCACCCTGGCCTGGATCAGTAATGGTGTGCCCAGCAGGATTAGGGTGGTGATTATCCCCCTGTATTTGGCACTGGTGAGGCCACACCTTGAATTCCGTGTCCATTTCTGGGCCCCTCACTACAAGGAGGACATTGAGATGCTGAAACAAATCCAGACAAGGGCAGCAGAGCTGGTGGAACGTCTGGAGCACAAGTCTGAGGAGCAGCTGAGGGAGCTGGAGTTGTTTAGCCTGGAGGAAAGAAGACTGAGGAGAGACTTGATCTCTCTAGAACTACCTGAGAGAGTCGGTCTCTTCTCCCAAGTATCAATCAACAGGACAAGAGGAAATAGCCTCAAGTTGCACCAGGGGAGGTTTAGATTGGATATTGGGAAAAATTCTCTATAGAAAGGATTGTCAAGCCCTGGAGCAGTCTGCCCTTTGAAGGGGTTGAGTCATTGTTCCTGGAAGTATTCCCAAGACTTCTAGATGTGGTGCTTAGGGACGTGGTTTAGTGGTGGACTTGGCAGTGCTGGCTTAACAGTTGGACTTGATCATCATAGAGGTTTTTTCCAACCTAGATGATTCTATAATTCTGTGACCCGCATTCTTTGTCCTGCTGCACTGTTGTGGGTTGCGAAGTGGATAAGGTGGGAATGAATGAGTGAAGTTGAGCCTAGGAAGAAGGAAGTGGAGAGGAAGAGTACTTCTTGTCTCTCACCATCCTACTTAATTTTTAATTAATAACAAATTCATTTTCCCCAACTTGAGTCTGCCTTGTCAGTTGGAAAGTGACCTCTGAGTATTTACCTCCCCCTCTTCTGTTCAGGAGTGATAAAGTGAGAGTCTAGCAGCCAGAAAATCAGGAATACACATTCAAAGGACAATGGACTTCACACATACCAGTGCTCAGGGACTGCTGCATTTGACTAATGCATTCCCTGTGGAGACAGTTGTTCAGCTTATTAATCATAAACTAGAGCAGGCTGGAACACGGGTATAGCACTCCTTGTTCAGGGTAATGTTGAGTGGAAGAGCAATGGTGTCCATGTTAGGGATATGCAAGATAATGAGACATTACTATTTTCTTCAATGTCCTGCATTAAAAATGTATGGAAATTCCTCTTTCAGTGCTTTTCTGATGAAGTTCTCTTTGCGTGAAATGGATTTATTGTATTTACCTGTCAAGCCTTTCCTCATTTATATCATTGCAATTGCTTTTTCTGTGATGCCCACACTCCCAGAGACAGTGAGTTGTGTAAGCTAAAATATTCAGGCTATTGCCCTGGTTTCAGCTGGGATAGGGTTAATTTTCTTGCTAGTAGCTGGTACAGTGGTGTGGTTTTTATTTAGTATGAGAATAAGGTTGATAACACAGGGATGTTTTGGTTGTTGCTGAGTAGTGTTTATCCCAAGTCTGGACTTCTTAGTTTCCCATGTTCAGCCAGAACAGCTGACCCAAAGTGGCTGAAGGAATATTCCATACCAAAGGGCATCATTCTTAGTGTATCAGCTGAGGGATAGACTGGCCAGGGGCAGCTGCTCAGGGTCCTGCTGGGCATTGGTGAGCAATTGCATCATGTCTGTTGTATATTCTAATTATCATTATTGCCACAGTTATTCTAATTATTATTTCCTTCCTTTTCTGTCCTATTAAACATTTTTTATCTCAGCCTGTGAGTTTTCTCACTTCTACTTTTCTGTTTCTCTCCCCCATCCCACTGTTGGTGGGGAGTTGAGGGAGTGGCTGTGTGGTGTTGAGTTGCCAGCTGGGGTTAAACCACAGCAGTTATTTCCTGGTGTGTTGCATATTCTTTTATTTATTTATTTATTTATTTGTTTTAAATTTGTAATTCAGGGAGTTGGATCTGCCAGTACCTTTATTTTTTTATATTGAGTATCAAGCAGTTATCAAGTAATAAAGAGTGTGGAGCCAGTACATCTGTGTATCTCTTTGTATTCTTGACATAACTGGAATATTTTAGCTGACAGTGGCTGTTACTGTAATCAGGCCCCACTGGCACACCTTGGTCTGTTTCTTTTTAACTCATACATTTCCTCTTTAAAATTGCCTGGTTTCAGGTAGTTTGTAGAATGTTACCAGTCATTGCCTGGAAATATCTGTTATCATTCTCTAAAATAACCATTCCCAGTCAACTGAGCTGAACTACTGTTTTTCTGCTGGTCGTCATATTGGGTTTTCTGACATTTTTCAGTGGGAAGCTGAATCCTTTTTCAGAAGGATTACAGAAGGTTGCTGGAAATTATGCTTGCTTCCTAGTCCAGCTAGCTCCATGTTTTCATGAGAGCTTGTGCTGGTGCAGAGAAATTATAGTTTGGGGTCTGGACCGGAGAGAAAGATGAGATAGTGGCAGTCGAGACCCAGACTGGTCTGGCTTTGTGACTGCCAGTTGAAACACGTAGTAGTGCTAAAGATTCTTTCTGCACTACTGAGTGTCTGAAATGAGGAAACTTTTTTCTGAAATTCTTGTGCAGTCTTGATAGTAGATAAGACCTTTGTGGCACAGAGGAGGTGCCACTGACTGGGGAAGCCTTGAAATACCTACCTGCTTGGAATGCTTGTATTGCACAAAGAGTTCAAACAGGTTTGAGTTACAAGAGATTTAACACTTTGTCATGAGGCTGTGCCTGTAATTACTCTCCCATCCTTTTCTGCAGTCCACCTTAACCATATACCCTGTGTCTACTCAGGTCGCTGCAATGCTTCATCCCTGGTCGTCTGAGGAAGCCCCAGATGGGTGAGATGACAAAGAGACACCTCTGTTTCCATCCAGCTGATCCTGTGGGGTTTCTAGAGGAGTTCTACAGGTCAGAGTAGTAGAAAAAGCACCAGTGAGAGACAACCTAGTAAGAGGAAGTTGCCTTTCATGAACAGGGTCAGTGAACCAGGCCGTTTGCATAAAGTAGATGCTTTGGTTCATGGTGGACTGTCATCAACGGGTGATGATAGCTGATAACAGAGAGGAGTGTAGTGGGAGCACTGGGACTTCTCCACAGATATGGACAAGAGGGTGGGCAGCTTGATGTGCATAAGAAGCATGACATCTCTAATGTTTAAAATCTCCAAATGGAGAAGATGCCAAAAGGACACTGATAGGTTGTGGTTTGCCTTTTGGAGCAAAGGCTTGTGCCTTTGTTTCTAATGGAAGGGTTTGTTGTGGGAATTATTTCTGAGCAGTATTGCTTCTTTCCCAGTATGCCTGAGTGCCTGTGTGCTAGGAGGAAAGGAGGGAGGCTGGCTGCCATCCTGGCTGGTTCGTGAGCTGAGGGATGGGCATGTGGGACAGCATCATGGAGCCTCTTTGGCCTGAGGAAAAGTGGGATGTGTTGGCTCTTTTTTTTTTGTTCTTTCTTTCTCCTTTTAAATTTTTTTCCCCATCCTGTGATACTGAGCTGATTGTTTCCTGCAGCCTGTGAGAGGTAACAGAGGTCTATTTATGGTGTGGGGTTTCCTGGATGAAAAGTGCTGCTTGTGAAGTGCTCTCCGTAGTTGTTGGAGTGAGTGTTCAGGAAGGAGGGATGTGGCAGCAGCAGTGAGTGGTTTAATGTGCTTTCTTCATTAGGCTTGAAATTCTGAGAAGTGGAAAGGGAGTTTGTTTGAGGATTGGATTTTTTTGTTGTTTGTTTTTCTTTTGAAATAGCACCATTTCTCAGTGCAGTTGGTGGGTTTTAAATAGGAAGAGGTAATGGGATTATGAAAGTGTTGCATAAAAGATGTGTTAAAAGCTATTGGCTTAATGCCCTACTAAGAAACTAATCTGTTGAAAAGAAGGAAATGCCTGTGAAAGGAGCAGGTATAGGCTCTTGTAAAACTTGAAGACTTGAACTGTCCTGCATAGGAAAGCTGATGCTGTACAGTGCTCTTTCTACCTTGCCAGTTGTCAGGAATTTTAATTCCTTCTTGGTGGATTTAATGAAGAAAACTGCTACACTTTCTGATGTACCTGGAGCTAACCCATTGCTGCTTTTGATTTTGGTCTAGATAAAATAATAAATAATTGTCTGTTCAGTACAGAGCTGATTAAATGCAGTCCCAGGGAACTCTTTCATGCTTCATTTCCTGCTTGAACTTATTACAGTTTTTAGAGTTAGGTTTAAGTGAATGGTTATTGCTGCTGAACCTGTTCTGCTGCCTTTGGAATTTGTGTGTGAGCTTGAGGAGCTTGCAGGGGCTTCTAGAAAATCCTGCATGGGAAATCTGTCCTTACTCAGCCATGTGAAACAGGTAGTCAGAAAGTTCGTTTGTGTAAATTAAAAATTAATTTTCCTTTCATCAGATGAAAATATCTTTCTGGAGCTGTCCTGCAGATGTTCCCTACAGGGTGAATTGTTTTAAATGTGAACATATGAAAAGTAAAATTTAGGCACCATGTTCTCACTGATTATTCATACTGTTAAGCATTACTTTTTTTGGATAAGTAATCACTTGATTCTAGGCTTTGGCATAATTATCATAATGACATAATATCTAAATATGTATCAGGGAAAAATCACTGTTTGGAACATAATGAGTTTTTATCAATTCCAGTTACTTACCAAATTTTGTTCATAAGGTTATTTTCCTTCACTAACATCTAGTTAAGGGCTATCAGTTCTCAGTCTTCTGGCTGATACTGACTTTGTCTAGGAATTCTGCTTCGATGCAAAAGAACAGCCTATAGTCCAGTATTCCTGGGTATTTCTGAGCTTGGTAGTGCTACTAGCTTCAGTACAACCTTCAATGCACAGGTTGACCCTGCAGCCCTTACATGGGGAACCACCTTGTACGTGTGTTGCTTGCTCATTCTGTGCTTTCACAGTGTGTCAGACTCCAGTGCATGTGTATTTCTGCTGGGATAACCCTGGATGAGTATGGACAAGGTTCTGATCTTCTTCGTTTGCTTCAGAAGAAATCTTGTCCATGCCGGAACCTTGCTTACAATTTTGGACTACCTGGATGGAAAAGGGCAAGTTAGGGCTTCATGTTTGTGTCATCAGGCTCAAGGATTAGAAATTAATGCTCTGTTCCTGGAGGAGTCATACAACTGTGTCCTGGATGGGTTCCTGCAGATAAATCTCTTATGAGCAGTGCCAGGAACCTTCTAACAATGAAGCAGTGTTTGGCATGTGATTCAAAACACATAGCAGGCTATAGAACTTAGGTTGTCAGACAAGCTGCAGAGCACAAGGACAGTTGTTGGTACAGATAGGATATTGGGAAAGGCTGAACATGCACTATTTTTGTGCCTCAACATGATCAGGAAGCTATTTAGAATTGTGTTACAGCATCTGTCTAGATGCGAGTATATCTACATGTAGATGGAGACCTTTTACCTTTTCCATGGATTTTAGAATTCTGACTGATGCCATATTTGCATAACTGTGGCTTTGTTCTGTTTAATTTTTTTTTAATTATGCATCTTGAAATGGGTACTGTGGTGGTTTTGACCTTGTGGTCTGAAGGGCCATACCCTTCTAGCCAGCTGTTACTTTCTACATTAGGTTTGGTTATGCTTCACTGAGAATTTTTTTTACAAGAAAGTTGCACTTTGTTTCCTATGGAAGTCTATTTTATGAAGGTCACATAAAACTAGAGTCAGGTTTCAGAGCTATGGTCACCCTGAGTTATGAAGTACAGGAGAAAAAAGAGCCATGTTTCCAGCTTCTGAGATACTATTGTTTATAGCAAGATTTGTTTGCATGTGGTATAATATATGACTAGGTGGCCTTTTTTCACCACCACCCCCAACCAATATATCAGCCACAATCCAGGGATACCAAAGATGAAAAGATGTGCTTCATTAACTACATTGGGAACAAAAGGAAGATGGGAAATTGATCAGTGGGATGGGGGAACTTGGTTGCTCAGGATGTGGAAAGGACTCAGCTACTGAATGTCTCTTCTGCATCAGTTGTTACTGTCAAAAACTGTTAAGGCTGAAGTAGATCTTGCATGACTATTCTAGTCAGCATTTGATTAAGACTATTCCCTTAATAATGATTTTATGTTGTGTATTATAACTCTGGCATTTATACTACTTCTCCAAGTATGACTTTTTAGCAGCAGGCCCTGAGCCTAACTTTTTTTTTTTCCTTTACCAAGGTCCAAGCTCTGGTCTTCTTGACTCTAGGTTAGCTGCCTGACTTAGCAACCAAGGTACTTTAGGCTTGCTGAAAGATAACTTTTTAAAATTGAATAGTTATTAGTGTGAAATGGTAACACAACACCCTCCAGAGGGGCAATGGCCAAGGTTTCTTTTTGTTTCTCTGACAGGTAGGTTCTTATTGAGGCTTAACTTCTTGCTTGTCCTTTTATTCTCAGTTACTGTCATCTGAAGTTCCCAAGTTCTCAGTCTTTGTCAGGAGTCATAAAAGTGACAGCTCTTCACTGTCATCTTCATTCATAAGAGTACAGTTTTTCCACAATTCTTCCTCCTCTGTTGGTAGGATCAGGTTTGCCTTTCTGTGCACATGCCATTCTCATGTTTCAGGGGGAAAAAAGCCAGGCAAACAATCTTTTAACCTCTGAAGTAATAATGTAAGGTAAATTGGTGGGTGGATTGATTAATCTGTGTTTTTCCATTTAAAATAACAAAATACCTTTGTGTGTCTGCATTCTGAAATATATGCTGTATTATCCATAGATAACACAAAAAAATCAAACTGCAGGTTTCTGAAACATGAATTATTGTCCTTCTATATAAATGTTGTGATGAGCTGAAGGTGACTAATGGTTGTGCTTGTGTGTGCAAATTTATGCTGCCCTGTTGAAGGGCTCAAGTGTATTTTAAGCAGGAGCAGCATTCTGTTGCTGACATAGAAGTCAGTGGAGATGTGAGTTTAGTTATTACGGGAAATTTTTCACACTGACAGTAGTACAGTGTGAATATTTGTCAGAAACAAGTAACGTGAACTTTTAGTAGCAACTACTTATAGAATCTTGCAAAGCTGACAAAGGAAATTCATATGTGTGAGATTTGGAATAGGAATGGAGGAGAGTAGAAATAAGGTTGGTGTAGTAAGTTCATAGTTTATATCCATAATTTTAACATCCTAGTACCTTAGCAATTTTACACCTGCATGGTCTTCCTGATATTTTAGCAAGAACAACAAAGTATTTCAGAAGCTGCTGCTTCTGGCTAGTACTGCTGCCTGCCTCCTGGTGTTTCTTTATATCTTTTCCCATGGATAATTAACTTTAAACTTTATGAACAAAATTTATGAACAAAAGAATTTCTTATGGGGGCAGCCCATTTGCACTAATCTGAATACCAGTGGTGAGCAACGGTTTTAACTCTTTTTAAAGATTGTATTCCATTTCTGGGAAAGTGGGAAGCTGTGAATGTAATAAACACTGTTGGGAAGGACGAAAATTTAACAGAAAAGTTTTACAGATACACAGAAGGTTCTATAGGAAGGAAAGCAAGTTTTGATATAGAAGAAAAGAATTGCTGAGCCAGTCTTACTGGGTAACTAAAAGGCAAAGAGCAAGTGAGTTGGAAGAGGCTTTTATGGCTTAGAGCAAAGGACAAATCCATCTCAAACAAAAGGTGTTTTTACCAAACAAAAGCATTTTCACAGGCAAACAAGAAAGCCAATGTTGCAAGTAGAGAAAAGATCTCAGAATTTTACACTGCAAGAAAACTGAAAAACAACTTCTAGCTTAAACTGTAACATACTAACCTTTTTTGATTGGAATATAGTAACATGAATATGATAATGTTAGTAGTTATGATAGGTTATATGTAAATGTAAAAGGTACTGTGTATGATGTTGATTGGTTGTTATGTAACAAGATGCACAGCAGAGAAAGATATAATGCTTTGTAACGTGAATAGAATTGGGCTTCAGGACACATGGCTTGCCTATAGCCAGCAGCTATAGGCTCACCCACGACCCCCAACTGCTGTAACCTCGTCTATGCAATAAACAGCATTTTAAGAGCTGGCTGAAGCCTCGTCTCTCAGTCGGGCTCTTACAAAATACCTTTTGATAGTCATTTGCTGCATGTTAAGTTCAGTATCTTAACCTTTATGTTGTCCTTTTCAGCCCAGGTTAATCTGGGGTGCACTTGAATTGAGTGATGGAGAAGGAAATTATCTCCATGCATGCACTTTATGCAGTGAGACCTTTGGTTTATTTTGGACAAAATTGCACCCTTTGGGGGAAGTGCTTCACCTGCTGCATAGTAGCTGAGAGGCCATGAATGGCAGCAGTTTAGATTATTCCATAGAAACTTGTAGGTAGAGTTTAGATAAGCAAATTCTAAGGTCTTTGATTTAATAATTACAGGCTAATATTACCTATGAGGTTCACACTGCTCTCAGATGATTCACAGAGCATATCACTGATTTCCTGTGTGCAACTATTGCAGGGTGTAAACTGATGGGGGATGGTGGACATTTTCTCTTTTTTTTGAATCCCTTTACTTCCTTAGAGAATTGCTGTGTGTTGCATGTGAATGAGGAAAGCAGGTTGGCTCTTCCATGAAGTGCCTGCCAGGAGGGACAGCAGCTGGTAATTGCCAGTGAGTTCATCTTGTTAGTCCTGGGTCAGGCTCCCATAAACATTCCCACTGATCAGCAAAATTCTCCAGAAGACACCAGGCTAAACTAGTGGAAATGTGGAGTAACTGTACTCCTTGTGCCTGTGATATCTCTCCAGGGTCTCATGTACTTCAGAGGCTGGTATAAAATAATGTTTTCCATGTTTTTGTGTTCTCTTTGATTTAGCCTGTTTCACGTGCATTGTCTTTAATCACTGGCTTTGCTTCACTTAGCCTCAGTCCTTGTTCTTCTCAGAGGTGGCAGTTTTCTTGTGTGCTTTCTTTATAGAGCTCTCTTTTATTAAAATTTCATTCTTTCTCTGCTATGACATGATAACAGCCAAAAGAAGTAGAGTGGTAACTATAGTATGATGGCAGTGAAAGGATGTATGAAAATGGAGCCCTTGAAAGAGGGCAGGAAGTGGAAAAAAGGATTGGCTCCTCATACCTAACACTTTTGAAAAACTGAACCTTTCCCTTAAAAAGCAGGAAGATTTTCTTCCTTCAGCTGTATGTGAGAGGGGGAATACTGGACAAAGACCCAAAAGGTGGTACTGAAAGGCAGCAGATAAAGAATAATGATTTTGATACCACTCAGGTGTTGTGGGTTTCACACTGCATTGTACAGAGCAATGTACCATCAATAATACTGTCTTTCAGAAGAAAACAGTTTATTTCTGCAGAGATTCATGTGGTTTTCATTTTGGATGCGCTTTACTCATAGCAAGCAGAATCTCTTGCTTTGCAACTGTTGTTGATTTTGGTAGGAACAGAAGTAGTAAAACCTGTATATTGCCAGGCACTGTACACAGACATAACATGGGATAGTGGTTGCACTTTCTGATCTGAAAAACAAAAAAAAAAAAATTGAGAGAGAAGAACAAAACAGGAAAGTGATTTACATAAAATCATGCAGCTGGTTTGTGGCTGAACTAAGACCGAAGGTCAGTGTCTTGGTTTCTGACCAGTTGTTCATACTTGCTGTTCCTTTTGTGTATGGTCATAACCTGTTTTCATGAAGTCTGTGAAGGTGTAGCAGTGGAGAAACTAATTATCTCCTTCCTTTTTTTTCTTTTTTTGTGGTCCAGGTTAAAGTCATATTTTGTGACATTTGAAGAGCAAACAATACTATGGCTCCATGAATTTCAAAACTGCAGGAAGTGCAACAGCCCTTCCTACCTCCAGCTTTACTTCCCTACTGTGACGTTCTTATTGGGAACTGTGGTTTCATCCCCACTGGATATGCAGTAACCTGCCTTGGCATCAGAGCAGAGGAAGCAATTTGTGGATCAGGGAAAGCTATGGCCTTGGGCTTGAATGTTTTTAACCTCTTCTATAAGTTCAGAGTGTTGGTGCTTGTCACTTTATTTGTGATGGTGCTATGGACCACATTCAGTTACTTAGTGGACACCAGACAGGAAATTGCTAAAGCTAAGAGCATGGTGGAGTTTTTCAGGAAGGTAACTAGCCTGGAGCACAGTCAGAAGGAAGAGAAGATTGAATCCACTGCAGACGTTCCCATGGTGAAATCATTTCAGGGTCCCTGCCCAGCTCTGTCTCCGTACCTGCGTAAGTGATGGTGTTTTCCTTTCCTCTCTGACACGTTAATCTGCTGTAGTGCTGCTGACTTGGGTTTCTTCCTAGCCGTATTCCAGTTGGATACCTTTCCTGCGAAACCAATACAAGCAGTTGCAGGAAGCACTTCTGGGTGAGGGGGTGTCTTGTGGCACCCAGTGCCTGTGCTGGGTCTAGCTGGGAGAGCAGCTGGTGCTGTGCTCTGCATTTGTTGATAAAACAGCTTTGGTAACACACCAGTGGCTTGGCTACTCTGAACAGTGTTTGCACTCTGATGAGGCTTTGTCTGTCCTAGCCCCCTAAAATCCAGTGGGGTGGGCAGGAGGCTGGGAGTGGACACAGCCCTGACTGCTGACCCCAGCTGACTACAGGGGTGTTCCATACCCTGTGACTGTGCCACTCATCATGCTCAGCTGTAAAAGCTCAGGGAAAGGAGGAAGAAGGGATGTTCATGGTGGCAATATCTGTCTTCCCAGCAAGTGCTGGATATGCTGAAGCCCTGCTGCCCTAGACGTGGCCAGATGCCTGTCTACCAATGGGGATTAATGAAGGAATTTTTCTTTTCCCTTGCTTACACATGCATCTTTTGCTTTTTTTAAAAATTAAATTATTTTTGTCTTAACGACAAGTGTTTTCATCTTTCCTCAGTTTTTTGCCTTTCATTATTAAATACACTTTTGTGTGTCTATATTGACAGTTGAAGGACTTCACAACTCTGTTGGAATTAGAACTAGTTATGATGAAGGTTCAAATGGGTGACTGTTTTCTTGGTTTGGGCATTTATATTATTCTACTTTTTTCTTGACTTGGTACTGCTAGCAGCACCAGGCTCCTGTTTTGCAGTATCATGTCATTATCTTCTTTCTCTTCCTTATTGTGAACCTGATCAGGGATTTGTTTGGGAAGTTGGATTCTTCCCTGGTGTAGTCCAAAAGCTTTTATCTCCCTGCGCAACCTCACCCCAAGACACATTTGATTAAGTAAATGCAGCGATGGCTGTAGCTATCACAGTTGCCTGTATTGTACTTTTTCATGGGCTTGCTGAGTCCAGAGGAGCTGGGATGATAGCTCAGTGCAAGAGAAGGAATGAAAATTTCATTTGGCTACAGAAAGCCTTGGTATGTTTTATCTTACTAATTTATAGCCTTAAGCCTGTCATCCTTTTTTTGTGCTTTAGGTACCAATGACTTCTTACAGCCACAGTCCTAGGTTTCTTTCCACTTTATTCTCTTCAGCTTTGCTCTGGCAGCCATTTCTGGCCAATCCTTCTGCAGTAGCTTAGAACTTCTCTTGGATTTTTAAAAAATATTTTTGTTTT
>VZTT01057526.1:0-10785 GCA_013400855.1 Buphagus erythrorhynchus
CTTCTTCAGCAGGACCCAGAAGGGTTTTTTTACTCCCTTATCCCTTTTTCTTTGGCAAGCCTTGTGTTCCTTCCAAAACCTCCTCCCACGTGGGTCCCTTTCACCACAAACCCCCTTTCCTGACAACAACCATCACCTTGTAGTTGATCACCACGTTGTTCTTGGCTGTCATGTAGTCAGCAATGTTGTGATCAACGATGAGACGCAGCAGCCTGTTGAGCAAGGTCAGGTCAATCTTCTCATACATCTTCTCAAACCGAGACTCCAGCATCACGTTACATTCCCCTTCACTTGTTTCCCAAACATCCTGCAGGTTATTAATGCCTGAGGGAACAAACAGTGTTGTGTTATCTGACACATCAGAGCACAGACACAGCCACTGGGCACAGGAATTCAACAGAAGTCCTGCAATGCTTGATTTTTCAGACTCTGGATCTTCCAGTCTATCCAGAAATGGGAGGAAAGCTATGTAATCAACCAAAAATGCTGTGCTAGTTGTCCTCCTCCAGTATATACACATGTAATAACCTAGAAAATACATCTCTGATTGTAATTATTGACTGCAAATTGCAAAACCAAAATTCAGCTCCTAAGGGCACTCATAAGACACAAGCTCCCCCACAGAAAAATCATTTTTGCATGGAATCCAAGAGCCCACTGACCTTGGCACCACTTGTACACCAGCAGTGGGGGTGGTTCAGTGTCAGCAGGTTTGATCCAAGGAGGGAAGAGCCTTCGCTTATCAGCCTCATACCACAAGTACTGATCCAGATAAGCATCTGTGATCTTCTCCAGGGGCTCAACATCATAAACAGGGACCAAGTGGCTGTAGAGATCCATGAACTCAATTCCCACCTTAAAAAAAAAAAAAAAAAAAAAAAAAAAAAAAAAAAAAAAAGAAAANAAAAAGGGAAAGACTGAGGCTGGTAGTTGAGAGAAAACACAAAGTTTTTGTGCCATTCAGCTTCTGAACGCAGCATAACATGGCTGGGCCTTCACCAGGCTTTCACTCACCTCTTTGAAGGCTCTCTGAGTCAACAGATGCCGCTTGATTCTGGACAGTGCTTCGTGGGGATTATCATAAGCCTGCTCAATCAAGCCCAGCTCCTCTCTCTGTGACTGATTCAGGCGTGATTTCACACTGAAAACAAGGGAGAACAGCTCAGCAGCTGCACAAGAACAGCCTAATGGCCACTGCAATTAACTGTTGAATGGTAATGTCCAACATGTAATTCTTCACAATCCACATCCCCAAACTTACAAGCATGGCAGTGGTTTTGCCCAAGTGACAGAGTCAATAAGAACTCCCAGAAAAATTGGCAGTACCAATACAAACAGCTTTACCAGTCCATCAGGGTAAATTTTACACCATACTTCACCCACAGAAATAATGGATAACAAAACAGAAGCCTTTCCCAGTGCCCCTGAAGATCAAGATAATTTCCTACTGCTTACCTGTAAGCTTCCTTCAGCCTCTCCAGGGCTAAGATCAGCAACTTGGTGTCATGCTTGTAGGATAGTGGGGGGAAGGGAATAGGTGAGAATCTCCTGCTCTCCAGCCAGTGCACTGTGGTTGTGTACACAGCAACAGCCTCTTCTGCAGTGATGTAAGGCCCATCCTGCAGAACCACACCACCAGAATAAATCAGTGAAAACTTCCCTATGAAAACAGCATTAATCTGGGCAATTTGAGGGAGGACAGAAGTACCTTCAGGTAATTATGCTGCCGTTCCTGCTCAGCTTTCAGGTAGAGTCTGGTCAGCCTGCCCAGGTTCTTCTTACAGACGGTTTTGTCGACGGTGGCTCCCCGGCGGATCCGCTCCCGGTTGTAGTGAGCTGTGTTTGTCCACCAGTCAGCTTTGGCCTTCACATACCTCAGGATCATGTTCTCAATAGGAGTTGGCAGCCCTGGCACCTGGGGAAGGACAGGAACTTGAGGGAAGAAGGAGTGGGAGCCTTCCAAGAGCAGCTCCACTTGGGTGATGTTAGAACTGAACCCAAAGGCCAAGGGAGAGATTTACCTTCCAGGGAATATTGGCCTTCCAGCACCGCCAAGCCTCACTCAGGTGCTGCAGGATGGTTCTGGCTTTGTTCTGCTTGATCCCTTCTGGCATCATGTCCAGGATGTCGTGCATCACAGCTGCCCTGAGCTCCAGGTCAAAGTGAGACTCCACGCGCTGCTTCGTGACAGTCTTTGCGACACCCTTCGAGTGACGGCCTGTAAAAAGCAAAATCCTTCAGGAATTCTGACACCACCAGGTAGTGATTCTCCTTCTTCATTCAGGAGTGCATGGAGCTGCAGGATGTCTGGAGAAATTACACTGCCAGGAGTCTGGAGAAGACGATTAAGTGGCTATGGAGCAGTAAATCCCACTTCCATTTACAGTTTGTTCTGGGGCACGGATCTTGAAAGAGCTCTAAACTGGTCAGTGGAGCATGGATAAAGACCACCAGTATGAACAGAAAAGTGTTCTGGCAAGCAAACAGTATTAATCTTTACCACACACTCCTCCCACATGCAGGATTTACAGGGTGCTGACCTTCAAACTGCCTGGCCAGCAGATTCCCTAGCCAGCGTTCCAGCAGTGGGGTGATGCCCCTCATGAAGAACAGCCACACTCTCCAGCCTGGAGCCCAGAAACCACAGCCAGGACCTTTGCCCACAGGCCCCTGGAAGAACAGAGACATGGTAAGAGCAGGTCATTTATTGACATTCCAGAATGCCTCCCCTGTTCCTTAGTTTACATGGGGTCAGGATCATGTGGAAAGGTGGAACTTACTGTGTTAAACCTGTAGTAGATGAGATGTTTCAGGTCCTTGCACATTCGAATTTGCCTCATCAGTTTGTATTTGTACCGGTACATCCCTGTGAGCTGACCCACGTGGGCAAAGATGTACTGCAGGCCATCTGCCAGCTGAGACATGGAACACAGTCAGGGATAACAATCAACACCTCAGACAACACCTCCAGCAGCCAGGTTTATTGGACAGACTGTATCAGGCCATATAAAACTCCTAATGCTGGCCCAGACAATGATCAATTCTTATAAATTAATATAAAAACAGAATTTCAAACAATGCCGCATATTTTCATTGTTTCCCCTCTTCTCCATAACACTGCAACATCCAGCCACTTTGTGCATCCCATAGAAGCTATTTCCCATATAAAATATTCCAAATCTCCTCTCACCACACTTAAAAACAAAAAACCAAAAAACCTACCTGAAATGCATCCACATTTCCCAGTCTGTACTGGACGTGGCTGTCCACCACCAGCTTAGTGAGCCGCAGGACCTCTCGGCACAGATGGAAAGCATTCCCAAAACGGGATTTTTTTCTTTCCTGGATAAGACAAAATATTCAGAGTTTATGTAACAAAGTCACAGAAGAGTGAAACAACTCCCATTTGGTCAACAACTGAGCAGCTGAGGCACTGTGGCCTCTCTTTCTTCACTCACTACACAACCAGCTTAATGTAAATTCTGTCTTGTGTACAGCAGCACATGGACTGTTACCTTTGTGGTGAGGGTCTTCACAGGCTTCAGGTTGAAGTTGTAATCCAAGTGAAGGTAATTCAGGTTCTTTCTGTGGATCAGCAAGTTCAGCATGTTGTAGCCTTGGCGACACACTTGCAGGCCAACTTCCACCCAGTCCAGCTTGGTCGACTGGAAAAACTTGGTAGCCTTGAAGGAACGGAACAGGTACCTGGAGAGAGCAGAGACCACAGTCAGCTCAATCCCCTATAGAGATCAGCAGTTCTCCACTGAACAAAGCCCACTCACCTCTTCTTCTGGGCCTTGGGAGGTCTGTGTTTGAGTGCATTCAGGACATAGTACTTCAGGAGCTTCTGGTAGGAGACTCTCACCTTGACTGGCTGTCCTGCTGGGCAGTGCTCACGGTACCTATGGATAAATCACTCCAAAGCTTCAGCTAACTCACATTCCGTAAAGAGAAGTCTCCAGAAACTCTCCTAAAATCTCTACAAACCAGTCACCATAATGTCTTTATTTCATTTTCATTATAACAAGGTAATAATGTCATGATCACTACATCAGCCCTTCCCCCAGGACAGAACTCACCAGTTCTTGACCAGTGGGATGTCAAGAGCTCTCCGGGTCCTGCCAGACCTCAAGTTGAAGGGTCGTGGGGCCCAGAGCAGGGCAATGCCATTGGCTGTGTTATCAGTGTAGAGAGGGGTATCCTTCAGGAAAGGCTCCACAAACTCTGGCAACTCAAACTCTTCATCGTCATCAGGCAGTGGCTCCTGGCTCTGAAATACAGAAGCATCACACAAGGTGTTTCCTGGTTGCTTCAGCCCAGTTTCTGAGTTAAGCAAGTTAAAAAAACACCTCTTTGCTCTCATGGAAGAAGTGTGGTTGTACTGAGCAGGAGAGAAGCAAAAAGCACTCAACAAGGCAAACTGTGGCTACCAGACCCCAAGTTAGGTGTTTTGGAGGTAACTTCAGGGAGATGTCAGCTCCATGAATACACCAAGGGCAACCAGGAAGATAAATAATCTGTTAGAAGACTCTAACACTATTAATTAGACATTGGGCTTTATCCTACGGAAACCAAAGGAAACAATTAGACATTGGGCTTTATCCTACGGAAACCAAAGGAAACAACTTTGTGCAACTCCAGAAATAGAAGATGATTAAAATGACAACTGTGGCTTTTTTGCCAAAGGGTTGGTGCCTTCTCCTGAAATATCTATGTTTGCGTGCTGCTATCAGAAGCAAGAGACTAAAGCCCCCTACTTCCACACATAGAGTTTACCACAGGAAACCCAGTGACTCACCTTGACAGAATGTCTGTGTGAAATGGGGTTGATCAGAGGATCAAAGTAAAAGGCTGGGAGGTCAGGATCTTCTGTTTTAATGAAAACAACGTTTGGAGTATGATACCTGCAATAAAAAACATACATTAGAGCCTCTGACAGCCATTCCCTCCTCTCCTGGCTCTGGAGGCTGCTGCACTTACCAGGTGAGGTGGACATGGTGTGGCAGATTGTTGTACAGGTATGGGAAAGCGATTTTGTACTCTGTCCTGATGGGCTGCCTGATGATGATTTTGTTGATATCATTAAATTCATTCCAGTCTTCATCCCTTAAAATGAGACAAGAAATTGTTGTGCAGGCATTCAGGGTGGGAGAGACAAACATCTGGGACTGAAAACAAGCTATCAGCCCTTTCCTAGATAACCACTCATCTCTCTCCTAAACCCAACACTTACTGAAGATTGATGTCTCTGACAAGAGGCTCAAACTTGGGACCTCCAGGAATGGCCATGTTCAGTGCCTTGGAGGTGAAGAATGCTTTCAGGTCAAACAGGTAGAAGTAGTTGTCATCCACCAGGTCAGTGAGCAGCTGGTTGGCCAGGCGGTACAGGGTGGACATCATGGGGAGGGTGAACTGCCAGCGCTGGTACGTGGAGCCATTGACATACCTGGGAAAGCAGAGCATGGACACTCCAACAGAGCCACAGCACGACCAAAGCACCACAATAACCAAACACCCATCATTCATCAAGGACAGGTAACACACAGGTATCTCTAGCCTGGTGAAAAAGCTGCAGAACTGTTAAAGACCACTCTGGACTCCTCCGGCCTAGAAAATGCTGGCTGCTCCAGCTCCTCTCCTCCTCTGTGTCCAAACTGGCACAGAACATCTGTGCACCTTTAGCAAATATCAGTTTCAAATCCCAGCTAGATAGTGAAGGCTGTCAGCTTTACAGAATGGTCAGAAACATCAGTTTTAGCAGGTAAGTGAGTAACAGGCCTCCTGGATAGAGAGAGGCCTTGCTGGATGCTGAATCACAGAATGCCAGAATGGTTTGGGTTGGAAGGAATCTTAAAGCTCATCTTGTTCCAACCCTTCCACCTTCCACTATCCCAGGCTGCTCAGAGCCCCATCCAACCTGGCTTTGATCACTTCCAGGGATGGAGCAGCCACAGCTTCTCTGAGCAACGTGTGAACAAAAGATGCAGCTTTCCAACACTCAGGTTTTCCCTCCCATCCTTGAGGCTCTTCTCTCCCCACCAACATCACACAAAGGTTACACACTGCTCTGTACAGGTAATTCATGCATTGTTTGTTTTTCCCCTCTCCCACTGAATTGTGCTACCACAGCCACGTACTTCCTGTTGTCCTTCAGAGGCTGGTGGTCATAGAACCAGTCCAACACAGGGGCATCCTCCTCTGGATCCAGCTCCAGCTGAATGGCTTCCAGGGGCTCCACATCCAGGATGTTATCAGCATAATCCAGAGGGGGTTCTTCATCATCAAACGGGGGGAATCTCATCCTCTTGAAGTGACGCCTGTCCCTCTTCTCCCGCCTCATCATAATCCACATGGAGCTGCAGGAAATCAGGGCAAGGTTAAAATCAGGGGGATTTTATGGTGGATGCAAAAAGGTTTGCCTCCCCTGGATGAAGCAGAAGGCACCTACCCCCACTGAGCAATGTAGACAGGCTCGATGACCCAGGGGATCTCATTGACAAAAGAGATGGCGCCAGTGATGTGGTACAGGACAGGAACGTCTCGGATCTGCTCCCAGGGCATGGGCATGTTCTCCAGGAGCTTCAGCACAGCATGGGGCATGTACTTCAGAGCTCTGCAACCACAAACCAAGGAAAACCACGCTGGAGTGGATCTCAAGGACAGCCAACCACCTGCCACAAGCCAAACAACCTCTCAGTTTTCCCTCCTGCAAGCTGCTCATCTGACCCATTCAAACAGCAAATCCATTAATTCCCCACTCTACCTTTGTACAACCAAAATGTTTTCTAGTGATTTGGCTTTCAAGAATGTTGCAAACAAAAACTGAACTTTTTAAGTGAGTTTCTGGAGTTATTATGGGTAATGCTAAGTTACTGCAGCAGACCACGACGGGCACTAGACAGCTCTCTACATCCAAACAGCAAAGAAGCACTCAGGATGCTTTTCAAGCTTGCAAAAAACATTTCATACTCTCCCCAGCTTTTTCTAAGACACTGTGTTACGCAAGGTAATGCTTTTTCTCATAAATTCAAAGCAACAATTCCCTTTGGTGATGTTCTTTTGCACTGACATCTCACAGCAACAGATTGAGCTACAACTGACACTGAAAGCCCTTTGGAGAAGGGGCTTTCCCTTCAGTGATGCATTACCCAGGCTAATGCTTTTTCTCATAAATTCAAAACAGCAACTCCTTTTGCTGATTCTCCTCTGCACTGATACCTCAGAGCATCCTCACCGACCTACAACCGACACGAAGAGGCCTTTGCAGAAGAATCTCTCCCTTCAACAATTACCAAGGCAGCGGCGGCGGATCCCCTGAGCCCGCCTTCTGTCAGACACCGGGATCCCTTACCCCAGGTAGACGCGCTTGTCGTGCCGGAACTTCCTATTGGTCATGTCGCCGTGGTCGCGGATGATTTTGCGGACATGCTCGGGGGGCATGTCCTCCTTCTGCGCGTCCACGAAGCCGAATTTCCTTTTCTCCGCATAGCGCTTGGCCTGCAGCTGCTGCCATTTGCGGGCTGCGGGGACACAGAGGCGGCGGGTCAGGCCTTGTCCCCCGCGGAGGATCTGGGGTGCCGAGGCCGTACCCACCTTTCTCCTGCAGCTTCTCCTCGGACATGTAGTCGGGCAGCGGCGCCAGCGGGTTGGGCACCGGGGCGCAGCCGCCGCGGTACGGGAACACGGCGGCCATGGCGACTCAACTGAGGAGAGGATGGAGAGGGGCTCAGGGTGAGGTACGGGACCACGACGAGGCCGCCGCCGGTCTCTCCCCCGCCACTCCCGCTCGCCCCGGGCCCACCCCGAACCCACCGCCCCCCGTTCGCCCTCACCGGCAGCCACGACCCCCGCGNGCGCCCCCCACCACAGGGGCGGCGCGGCTCTGCGGCGACGACGCCGGCGCGACCCGGATGTAGGCGGGACTCGCGGCACGCGCTGTCCAATCAGCTTTCAGGAAGTCTGACAGACAGCAGGCACACCCTATCAATACGGAGGAGGGGCGGGGGCGGGCTGGGGGCGGAAGAGGGGAGGAAGTTGTGTCTGGTGCACACTTCCGGTAAGGTGTCCCGCTTTTCCCGGTCCCTCCTTTCGCTGCTTCCGATTGGCGGAGAGGGGCGGCGGTGACAGCGCAGCACCGCCTCTGATTGGACAGCTCTGATTGGTGCAGCTCACTCCTCGCTGCTGTAGGGGGCGCCCCGGGCCGGGTCGTCCCCCCCCTCACGAAGGGTGGTAGCGTCGGGGGAGCCCCTCAAGGGGACATCTTGGACACATCCCGGTGGTGTCCCCTGTGTCCCCTGGGGGGACATCCCCCACAGNCACTCACGAAGGGTGGTAGTGTCGGGGGAGCCCCTCAGGGGGACATCTTGGACACGTCCCGGTGGTGTCCCGTGTCCCCTGGGGGGACATCCCCTCAGGGGCGCTGAGCCCATCTCAGCCAGCCCCCGTGCCCCAAGCAGGCAGGAGGATGCTGCGCCCCTCATCCCTAGCCCTCCCCCATGGCCACANCCGAACCCACCGCCCCCCGTTCGCCCTCACCGGCAGCCACGACCCCCGCGCTCCCCACCACAATGGCGGCCCCGCGCTGCCGCTACGGCGCCCGCGAGACCCGGATGTAGGCGGGACCCGCGGCACAGNCCCGTGCCCCAAGCAGGCAGGAGGATGCTGCGCCCCTCATCCCTAGCCCTCCCCCATGGCCACACTATGGCCCCTAGTCCCCCAGCAAGTAGCCACCCACCTCGTATCCCCCTCCTGCCTATCTCCAGGAGCACAGATGCCCCCCAACCCTCAGTGCTTGCCCAGCATCTATGAAAACGTGATGTCCAGCTCACTGTAGGAGGGTTCAATGTGTTGTCAGGGCCGCTCAGCAGCCAGGCAGGCTCTTGCTTTAGGGTTTTGCCAGGGTAGGGGCTCACCATGGGGTGAGGGGTTTGTCCTGGAGGGATTTTGGTTGGGGCTGGAGTGGAGGTTATTGGGTGGCAGGCTGGGGCGTTGCTCCCCAGCAATTAATTCCCTGAAGATGCTCCTTCTAGCCCCATGGTCCCTCATACGGTGGCAATAGAGAGGTGAGTCCTTCCCAAAACCTTTCAAACCAAGGCTGTGTCGCTTTCCATCGGGATGTACAAGCACGGGGCATCCTCACCTCTGACCTCAGTGACCTGCAAAGCCACTGCTTATCCCACCTTAGCCCTGTGGGAAAATCACAGCGGATTAAGAGGTGCCCAAACCAGGCTCCCCTGGCCCCCAACCCCATGTGCCCGAGGTACAGGACATCCACGTGACAGCAGGAATGTGGGAACACAATCCAGGCCTTGAGAAACATCCTGGGTGTGGGCAGAGGCTGGAGAGCAGAGGCAGCATTTTCAGTGGATGCACAGGCTATGCTAAGGGCAAGGATAAGTGGAGCAGCTCCTGGAAAATTTGGAATACATGAGTCAGACAAAAGAGAAAGCCCTGGGTGACAATTCTGCTCCAGCTGGGAGCTGTGAGAGGCACACAGGCACTTCAACACTGCTTGAGGTGACATACCCAAACCTGGAGTAGTTGTGCCCAGCACCTGGAAGCTTCCCTGCTCTCCACAAATAGAAACCTAAGCAGCTTTGGCCACACATTGTCTCCAGCCTCACACTGCCCATGGATCACTTGTCTTTCCCTGCCCAGCAGGAATGTGTCTCCTTCCTCAAAACACGTGCTACCCTCTCTGAGCAGTGCCTTGCTCCAGCCTGTCCCCAAGCTCTTCAAACCAAGTGAGAGATTTTGTGTTAAAGCTTATTTGCCACACAAGAGGAAACGTGACTGACCTAGTGGATTTCTCCAGACTGGGTCACATAAGTGCAAGTGGGATGATCCTGTTATATACACAGTGCTGGGCTGCTGGGGAACAGTCCAGTGTGTGAGAATCGGTGAGGAAAAGGAAATGTGGTGTAGAAAAACATTTATAAACCATCTTCCTCCACAGAAAGGAGAGGGGTGAGAAAAAAACAACAAGAAAGGTAGAGTGTGCCAGTGTACAGTGTATTTTCACTCCATGGCAGGGAGACACAGGGTAAGGACTGTACTAAGCAGTGACATCCCCAGAGTGGACTGGGATGCTGAGTCCTTTTGTCCCCTCTCAGTCCTTTCCCCTCAAGCCACTTCATTTGCAGCCATTTATTAAAAGCTCATGTTAGTAAGAGCCTTTGCTGCCAGGTGAGAGCATTACACCGGGCTCTGCAGCACAACTTGGCATTCTTAACAGATGCTTGAATCCTAAAAGGTGCCTGAAAACCTCACATCTGTGGGAAGTGACCATCACACAACATCCTCCTGTCAGCCACTCACGCTCTCCCATGCTCATTTATGGGCACTTAAATTATCTGGGGACAAAAAAAAAAAAAAACATGGAAAAAGCTCCAGTTGTCAGGAGAGGTTGAGGCTGCCCCTAACCTGCACCCCACAGTGGGCAGCAGGGAGACCCCCAGCCAGGTCTCAGCCTGGGACAATCTCCACAGGGAGGGCTCATCAGTGCAGGGTTTGATTTTTACTGACCATCACCTCAAAGGCAAAGCCTTGGAGCCTGTCTTGCTGGTGCTGTTCCCATAGGAGATGCCACAAAGACTCAGTGTCCTGTGGCTGATGGGGTTGGAAACATCTGGTGGTGTTGGGATCTCTGGAAGAGCAGTGGGGAAACAGTGCTGCTCTGCCCCCTTCTTGTCTCAGTGGTGCCTCAGGGAGCTGCGAGAGCTGTTGGGCTTCTCTGAGCAGCTCCCAATCATCCAACCACATCATCCAGAAGTGTTTGGGGAGCAG
>VZTT01057532.1:5796-17559 GCA_013400855.1 Buphagus erythrorhynchus
CCAATAAAAGTTTAACACCTACATTATTTATCCTTTTGACCCAATAATAGATTCCCATGACCCTTAGAGAGACATGTGACTGACCAACCAAAGGCTACTACCTGAGTTCTGTGAAGAAGACAGAAGAAGAAAAAGATGAACAAAGAAAAAGACACCACCCAAAATTCTCCATCTTGTCCCATATTCACCACTATACTACAAAACCCTCAAATTTAAAACCCATCATCCAGTGAAATACACACATCTAACCCACTACACATTTGTGATTTCTAACTCATTATTTATATTTACAAGCCTTCTCCAAAGTTTCAGGTCCAGAGCAGTGTTTTCCAGGAGGTCTGTTCCTGAAAGCACAGAAAGCTCAAAAACTCCAGATTTTCCTGAGATCCAACGCTGTGTTAAAAGTTTTGCTTATTCAAATTGGATCTTCACAGAGTTAAGAACTCAATCCTTTTTAATGAGGGTTTTAACATGATCAGTTGACTGCTCCATACATCTGACAGATAACTGAATTCATAAGGTATGGTTCTTATTCCCATATTTTAAGCTAAAGAATGATGAATAACAAATACCAAAGTTCTTGTCTGTGGACGAATAGGCAGCTTCACATTAAATCTGTATTAAACCAGCTGTTTCACAACTGCTGCACAAATAGAACCATATTTTCTTCTCGTTTGCAAATAGAAAGTTGCAAAACATCATCAGGCCTGGTAGCTATCAGAAATTTAAGTTATAAACTCTATCTTAGGTTTATAAATGCAGTAAATATATCCAAATGTTGGAAATTAACCATTTTTGGTGGATTTATCAGCTTTAGTTCAGAAAAAAGGTATGCTAATGCATACTTAGCTTCAGGCCTACTCACCTCTGGGCCATACTCATCTGTGCAATGCTTAACTTGCCAACATTCCCTTTTCATTTCTCTGAATTAAATCAGGTTCAGGAGCAATTACATCAATAAGGTTCCAGCATTTCAGCAGGAAAATCTGTGAGGGAAGAGGCAGTCTAGACACCAGCTGCTACTCAGAAAGCTTTTCCTCTGGATAAGGTTTCTGCATAACCTCTGATAAAATGAGAGTTTGTGTTCTGCATGATCCAACATCCTTACATTTTCTTATAGTAATGCAGTAATAATTAAATTACTTCAGTTTTATTCTTTTCTTAAAACACAACGTTCTGATATGTTATTTCAAATATCACAGTATTGCCCTTTCCAAGCAGCCTTTCCTGTGTTGATAACAATCTTGGGTTTTGCTGTCTAGCACAACTGCTGCTGAACCACAGGCAGTGACAACTCATTATCCCTTGCTCAAGACACACCATCTTCCCTTTTTTGTATTCTAATCCACTACTGAATCACTGCTGAACTCCTGTAAAAAAGTAAGTAAGCAAGCATTCCCTATTTGTTCTACAATTTTTCAATCACTGCATGGAATAAAAAAAGAGAGAAAAAATGTGTTAGGGGTGAAAATTATATGTTATACAACATTGTATATAGAAATCATGTATTTTTGTTTTATACTGAATGTCCTGTGAAATTGTCAGAACAACAGCAAAAAGTAGCAGAGGTAACCAAAAGCACAAAATTCTTCTTAACACTTTCCTTCCTCAGCATGGCTTTTCCACTCCCACTTTGCAATGACCACTCTCATCAGTTCCCACTGATGGGAATTGCATGACCAAAATTATTTGTGTACATTTTTATACATTTGTTGAGCAATGTATCCATTAGACAAACCTTACCTAGAGCTTGTGCATAGAACAAAGCTGAACTCTGATTGTCTCCATGCCTTAAATGATTGTTTGATCAGTACATCCCAATTTCTCAAGGATGATTTTCAGATCACGAAGGTAGCAATAGTGTACAGAGCTTTTATTTACTTTTCATGCATGAAGTCAGTGAAATCTGGTTCAAGTATCAAGTAACTTTTAAGAACAATCTGCTGCTCTTTCTAGTGCCACTAGGATGCTGCCCTGCAGGTAGCACTTGCTGAAGATTTAAAAAAAAACAAACTCCTTTTATCTAACCACAGTTGAATATGTGTGGTTAGCTTCCATGTGGTAGCTTCCATGTGTTCTTGTGTAAGGATTTGGATTGATTTCCCTGTATCCTTGCAGTTCTGCAAAAAACAAGGAAAGACAGAGATTTGGGAATACAGAGCACTGAAGAAGCATGGTTGCTGCAGAGGGTTTTTTTTTTGCAGGTACACTTGAGCATATGTCCTGTTATAGACATTCACAAAAAAAGATGAGAGGAGGGACTATTCATGGTTTCTACTGAACACTATTGTATTGCCCTTCTGAACTTGGCACATGATTCTGCACCTAATTCCAGTTCCTAATGTTCTGTAAAGATTAATGACTTACACCATGTCACTGCTTTGCAGGTTTCTGATTTGGCATATTTTTGACACCATAAGAAAATGACCTCTGAATTCTGCTTCACTCAGCCTTACTGTCTCACTGGAGAGCTAAGCCAGCTACACTCTTGCATGCTTTTCAATCCATACTGATATTCTTTCAGATGAGATAACTTGACCTTTAGGAAACCCATCTACAGCTGAATGTGCAAGAAGTGACAGCCAGAAATGGTATGTTCTTGTCAGGGTAATAAAGCCAAGCTCCAAAAAGGATCTAATGTATGCAGATTCCTTTTCTTTCAGGGGTGACTGTAATTTCAGGGAAAAGGCAAGCAGGTGATTGATTTGTTTATGGTGAGTCAGGAGAGAACATTGGAGGTGAATTTCAAGTCTGCTCTCTGTTACAGCTGTGGAATGATGCACAGGTTCAAGGGTCAGTCACAGTGCCTGCAACCCAGATGTTGACCTGGCTACCTGCTGGAGTCCAGAAAGACAGCTCAGGGTAAAAGGTTGTAAAGAGCATTCCAGGAAATGTTGTAAAAGATAATGCATAAGACATGGAGGGATTGAGTAGCTAAAATTGTAATTCTTCTTCAGAAAATTTTCAATAGCAATGATTAAAATGACCGTTCAAAATTTCTAAAAGACTTGTATAAAGCTATAGAAATTATGAGAGTTTCTTTATAGTGATAAGTGCTCAGAGATTTTACAATGATTTCTTGAAGGAAGCCTACGTGTTATATGTCTGCATTTGGTGGTAATTGCTTCCATTTGAAGAACTTCCTCTATTGGCACATATTTTCCTGATCTACAATGCAATTTTCTGGACCTGTCAGAAGTATTTATTCACCCATCAGCTTTGGTCATGGCTTTGGGTCTATGAATGTCCATGGTATGCAGAGATGGGTATATTGATAGCTGCCTTGGACATTGAACAGCTGATATATATCCATCAGCCAAGACTGCCTCAAGTCAGTTTAAGAGTAGTTTTTTTTCTTTTTGATTCCAGAAACCATTCTGGGAATTGGATAATTCATTTAAGAGATTGGTCTCTGCTTCACTAAAGGGAAAAGTCAAACAAACCTGTGACTCAGGACTTAGGCTCCCTCCAGAGGAGAAATTCAGACATTTCTTTTAATCCCTGATAACATATAAACCTGTCATAGGGGATTCTTACAAAGCATGGACCCTTCATGACTGGTAATAGACAAACTACTTGGCAGTTGCTGACATGTTGAAAATGAGGGGAATAAGAAGAATTTTCCAAATATCTATGCTACATATCGTGATGGTGATGGCACAGTGGCACCCACTTTTCAAAGCCATCCTTATGTGATTTGTCAGTTGTAACATATGAATTCTACCCCAGACAACCCTTCCAGGCAGGCAAGAAAGGTGAAGTGATGCAAGCACAGAAACTGTAAGTGTGGATTTATGGCTCTCCGTGACCTTGCAATGGACTCCTAAAGGCAACTTGCTTGTTTGTGTTTCTGATAATGCAGCCAGCAGAATGTTGCCCAGACATGCCAAGATAACAGGAACAAGTAAATTAATAATTTCAAAGGGACGTCTGTTTGAAAAATTCTGGAATGATGACTTATTTGTAATACCAAGTAAAGTACAGATCTTTTATCTAACTGTCATCTCAGGATGACAGTGAACTAAACCCTTGGTAATGGGCTCATTTATCCAGCCCAGTTAAATTCCAATTTATCTTTCTAGTTTGCACTACAGCGTCACAGAAGGAACAGTTATTAGGGTTTAGCATGTTGCTGTGAATCATTGAATGCAAAGCTGCCAAAGCTCTATCAGATTCATAGTATATGTTTGGCACAATTCAGTCTTCATTATTGCCAGAAACAACAGGATATGTAAATTAATCAGATTAATTAAAATCAATTTGTGCAAATGAAAGATGACCTTTTTTCTCATTCAAGATGTTGGTAACCTTTTTGCACACTGCTGACAACCCAATATTAATGTGCATTTTTATTATCACACAGAAATGTGCACCCAGTTATACTCACAGAATACAGCTATCAGAATAATGGATTTTCTCAGATTATTTGCTAAGAAGTATAAAGTGTAGTATCTAGGGCTGATGTTCTGCCACAGATCATATTCTTTTAAACAGCTTTGCAGAGAATCACACTTATACCCAAGGTGGGACTTGGTTAGGGTAGGCTCACTGTCACTGTTGAAGTACAACATCTCTGAAGCTTATAGTATCTCAAACCTGTAGCAGGAGAGAGAATGATCTCAAGGTAAATTCAGCATCTCAAACTTTATTTTTATTTCATTTATACTATATAATAGCTCTGTATTTTCTGACCATGAGTCCTCAAATCAGTTGAAAAATATATCAAGATTCTGTAGAACAAAATAAAGTCCAGCTGATTTGGGGCTTGTAATACTAGGCATGTTTTGACCCACAGCTGTTTTATATAAGAACCGATTCAGGTGCTATCCTCAGATCTTCCATCAGTGTGTGAGGGGCCTGAAAAACAAAAATCTCAGTTCCACAGTGCCTCTGTTTCTCCATCTCCTAATGTGATTCATACTCCTCCTTGCCATTTTGTCAGCAGCCATGAAAAGCAGCCACAACTCACTGTTGCAGCTAGGAAAAAAGTTCTGGTTTTGCAATATTTTTTTTTTTACATAGTCTTTTATATATGTGTGTGTTTATTTTATAATAATAATATTTTCTAAACTATGCTCAGTTTATAAGCATTGCCATTAAGATCTGGGAGATGCCCATTAAAGCATGTAGATGCTACATTCTCAATAAAACCATGATTTCTGACCATGTAGAAGTCTATTGTATTGTCAACAGAACACAGGCAATGTCTTGGTCTGTAAATCTCAATTAAGGAGGTTTTTTTTCAGGACCGTGTAGTTCTGTTTTGAAAGTTTAATCACAAGGGGGATGATTAAAATCAGATTTTATTAAAAAAAAAAAAAAAGAACCGATCTGCCACTTTGGAACAGTTTTTTAATATATAATTTCATATAGAAAATGAAATTTTTTTATGAGATCCATTCGAAAAGACTCAGTCATGTAGGAAACAGTCTCTGACAAAATACATATATACATACAGAGAGAGAGAGAATGTGCTTTCTCTTTGCCCAATCTTATAAACAAAATTTTTACTGGAAATTATGTCCTTTGTCAAATTTCAGCACATGATAATTTGCATTATTTGTGGAATATCCACAATGGAATATATTCATTTCTCTGGAATCTGTCCATATTGCAACTGACAAGGTGAAGAACTAGTTCAGGCACAAGCTGAATCACACATATCTTAAGCAGATGATTTACATGTACAATATTTTGAGAGATGAGGGATAAACTGAGATCTGTGAAGTTCCTCTGGATTATGAAATTTCATAGGGTAGCTTCTTTCCTTGAGAAAGTAGTATTTTAGTCATCACATCCTACTTTTTTTCCCACGCACTGTGCCATTAACACATATTTTCCTTTCACTCAATACCTTAAATGTAGACCAGCAAGAATGACTGATGTATTGTGCTTTTTGTCCACCCAATTCATGAACACATTTTCAACCATACCTGTATGTACAGGAGTTTAGAGCGTAAAGTCCCCCATCTTTAAGACCAACTGGAGAAGTAAAAAGGAAATAAATCCAGCTTACAGCCTGCTGGTTTAAACGAGCTGCAGCCTCTCCCAGGAGCAGAAGCAAAGTGAGCCTGCCCCCCATCAAGGACCCAGCATCCAGGTGAACAGGTAGAGCCAGGTGTGCTGGGAAGCTGGTTTGTCCCCTCACAGATGACAGGGGCCATCTGCAGGGCTCCCCAGGGCAGAGCCAGCCCGTGACAATGCTGGGATCTTGACAAGATCCAGATCCATTCCTTCTCCCCCTCCAGAACTCGGTGGTAGCACAGAGCAGGTCAGCAGCCGTCGGTACACAGAACGCTCTAAGTGTGTATTTAATGAACCGAGCACAGGAGTTTGTGCATGTGCCAGGCCTGCTGTCTGGCTTTTCCAGCCTGACTGACAGGGAGAGCATCTGTGCATAGCTGTAGTGAGAGGTCATGCCCTGCAGGCCTGAACGCTTCGTCCTGCTGAGCTCTTACGCCACTTCTTTGCAAAATTATCCTTCAGCTCCTCTACAAAATCAACAGATCCAACTTCTGTCTCCTCCCACTTTGCCAGGTTCCCCTTTGATTTGCTGAAAGAAGCCAGATCTATCAAGTCTCTTTCTAAACCTGTGCCCTACAAGAGCTGGTTGTTCCTGACTTTCCTTGGCCTTGTGCCATGACAGCGGTGTTTTCTCCAGGTGCCTCCCCTGTCTCAAATGGCCTCTCTACTGTCATTCCTTGACTGTCCATCTGCTCCAGCAAATGGCAAGATTCACAAGACTTCCCCCTAAACCAAATTTTTGAAGCCAGAGTTCCACTTTCAGGCCTCCTGCCATCCTGCAAGCATCCACAGATTACAATGTCTATTTAATTCAGGGACACAGACACAATCCCTTGTTTGCAAATACCATGCACAAATGATTTCCATGACTGGGCCTGGTCTACCACAGAGCTTCCTACAATAATAGCTTTTGCCACAATGTAACCAACCCATCTTAAACTTGAAATGCTTCATGGAATGGTATGGGATACAGTACTATCAGCAAGTATTAAAGTATTTAACTTGTTTTGGTGAGATATAACATGGTAAAATGAAATATTGAATTGAAAATGAACTGCAGCCACAGCAGAGAAAAAATGCTATTTAATTCTAACTGTGGCTTCAAAAAAAGAAAGACTTTAAGGCACCATCATACTAATGAGACAATTTCACTATCTCTGAAAAGGGATAATTTGGGGCCTTCTTGAATCACCTCTTGTCCGTGTAAATAGCATTAGCCCTTTGTTTTTCGGCCTGAATTTTGCATAGCTCGGTCTTGGGTTCTATTGAGTTTTAGATTGCCAGTCTGGCTTGATTGCTTCTCATTGTTTTGTGAACATCACTAACAAAACACTTGGAAAGCTGTCTGTATTTTTTGTCAGGGAATAGTATGTACTTTTATTCCTGCTGAGAGACACTCACATATCTTGTCACCAGATTACCTAGAAGGTCTTGTAGCACACAAAGGAGATTTAAAAAACAAAGATTGAAAAATACTGAAAAAGGCCAGTCCAAAGGGCTAGGATAGCAAATGATGTTTAATCAGAACAGGCAGGGTTGTGAAGACAGGGAACTGCAAAAAACAGAATAAGATGGAGAGTTTATTGTTTCAATTCCCAGAAACTGTAAGCCCAAGCACATACTGAAACAGTGAACCTTTTTTCTTCATGTTGAGTGTACACATGGGTATGACTGGACCAAAAAGTATCAAGTATAACTTGAGTTATGCAGCTAGTCCAGTTAAATTCCACTGGAATACTGCCCAAAACATCAAGACGTGCCAACATGAGCCTTCTGTTAATAAAAGAAAACCAAAACACACAAAGACAAAAAAAAAGCAAGCAAAGTCTGTCCCAGCATTTACGTACTAGTGCAGGCTCATTTCACGTAGCTTGTTCTTGATCAGAATTATAGATATGTGACACAGCTAAAAAAATAATTGATTCATGATTTTATGTTAAATTAAGGCAAATCAGACTCTGAGGGTGTTAGGGAGACACTAATTATATCTGCCAGAGGGAAAGCAAATAATACTTAGAAAGCATTAAATCAAATGTGCTCTTGAGGCTGCTGCTGTGAGCCCTTGTTCTTACAGAATGCCTCAAATTAGTTGCAAAAGCCTCACCAGCTTCCATAGAATTTTATTTTAAACCAAAATTAATTTAGCTTTATAGTTGAAGAAATTTATTCAAAACTAGATTTGATTAATATTACTTTATTTAGTGTTACTAATATTAACCTTATTAATGAAGCACGTGGCATCTGCTAGGGCCAGCAATTAATTTCTTACTCATACATCTCTCTCCTGCATCTCCTGCCAAAACCCCACGTCAGTCTGCCACCACAGCCTGCCATTCAGCTGATAGCAGTGCCTCCACAATCTGTTCATTCTTCATTTGCTGCATGGGGGTGGCTGAGACCACAGGAAAACCAAGCTGATTTAAGTTCATTTCAGGACCTCATGCACAGTGCAGAAGTCACTAAAGCACACTGGGCCATCGAGAGCAGTGCTGTGCCTGAAGGGGCCATGGGTCCATCCTGATCCTATAGAATTAAGTCTGGGGCTCACAAGGATCAGTGGGCACAAGGCAGACCCTGCAAGCATCCCTAGTGTAGGTGAGGTTAATGTCAACAGGAGCTCCGAGGCACCACAGTACCTGGAGTGAACATGGACAGGCTGTCTCTTCTTGAGGTCACTGGGCAAGATTTAGGGCAGTGACTGGCAGCATTTTCTGGATAAGCACCAAGATTCCTGGCCCAGAGATAAGGTAATTTGTCTTTAGGAGAAAAGAGACATAGGCAACAGTATCAGACTCAATGTTATTCCAAGAAATCTCGTTCCAGTATCTGTGGGAATTTTGCCTCTGACTTGAACAGCAGCTGAGATACTCACCGCTGTGCCTGTCAGAGGAAACTGAAACTTTTCACTGGCTACTGAGAGACTCTAATGAAAGACAAACAATTCTAGGTGTCAGAATTATTATTATGCTAATTTCCCATTGATACTTTGATGAATAAATAAAGTAAAAAGTCCTTAGTAACCCTCACCTTTTAATTATCAGACAGTGGCATATTAAGTCTATTGACTCACTGTGGTGGGTTGCATAATGGAAATGCCCTTGGAAATACTTGCTTTTGTACCCTTCGTGTTTCTCCATCATAATTCCATAGATTTATACACTGTCAGTGTGCTATTTTGGGCTAATATATTGCAAGGACATAGGGGTGGTGGCAGTTTATCAGTGACTTTTTGTCCTCTTTTTCATTAGTGCTATTTAAGAAGGCAAGCTATTTCTGTCAGGAGCTTCCTATAAACATAATGGATTTTACAGTATAACCATAATAGTGCAGTACTATGCTTGTCCCTTCCTTGTATTAATTATGATCATATTTGCATTCAGGATGCAACCTTATGTGAATCCAATGCAAATTTCTATCTTTGAAGGAGAAAGGCACTAGCACAACAATTGTTCAAGCTGTCCCTGGAGGTAATAAGACACTATTGCATATGCTACCTAAGGGCAGTACCAGAGCAATAACTTTCTTGATCCACACAAATATATCTCAAGCAATGTTTCTCTGGAAATGGAAATTATGCATTGTAATGCAGATTTGGTGATTAGTCTAGTCTTTTTGCCATTTTTTTTTCTTGTACATTACCTTACTGGCATTCAGTCAGTATTATACAAGACCATAACCAGATTCACCTTAACGTATTTTCTTTTCCAATCAGTCAAAATAGGCAGCCATCCATTTTCCATACATATTACTTTTATTAAGAAAGATTTAATATTTCCTCTTGGACTGCAATCTACCCAAAACAGCCTAGTATTTTTCATCTACCAACTTCACAAGCGACAGGTCAATAAGCTTTTCTCTTTTTTTTTGCCTGGGTACCCAAGTCAGCATCATTAATTTTCAAAGGCTTCAGCTCAGAAAGCAACAAGAAAGGCACTTAAGTACATTCTTAAAGCCCACATATTCAGTGAAATTAAGATGGGTTATGTCCCTTTCAATAAAGCAAGCATTAACTCCATCTTCAAGGCCAGATAACCATGCATGCTTGTGTATAGTCTCAACCAACAAACTATTTCTCCTGTTTAAAATACATGCACAAGAGCCCTGTAAAAGCTTGTCCTTTAAGTGATATGTGTACCAGAAGAGCAGAGTGATGCCTGGAAATGTCTGTCAGTGTTGATAACTGTTGAAATCAGCAAATCATAGTTCAATGACTTTAAAAGTACATAACTTCAATAATTTTCTCTTTTGCAAGAGGGACATGCATAGGCTATGAAAAACTTCAAAATATTTAATGTCTCTGCAATCTTTTCCCTGGCAAATGAAAAAAATGAAAGAAAATTGGAAAAAAAACCCCTCCAAAACATAGAAAGTTGCCTTATCCAGAGGAGATTTATTATTTTCTTCATTGTGGTATTGCTTGGAAAGGGACATTTTAAGAGTTTAATCACTTTTCTTCTTGAAACCGAAGTGGAAGTGGAACTAAAGGCAGGTAGAAGTTTTCAGGTAAGACAATGACTTAAAATTGTGGATGAGAGGTAGACACAAAGATTCTTATAAAATANTCAGTGTTGATAACTGTTGAAATCAGCAAATCATAGTTCAATGACTTTAAAAGTACATAACTTCAATAATTTTCTCTTTTGCAAGAGGGACATGCATAGGCTATGCAAAACTTCAAAATATTTAATGTCTCTGCAATCTTTTCCCTGGCAAATGAAAAAAAATGAAAGAAAATTGGAAAAAAAACCCCTCCAAAACATAGAAAGTTGCCTTATCCAGAGGAGATTTATTATTTTCTTCATTGTGGTATTGCTTGGAAAGGGACATTTTAAGAGTTTAATCACTTTTCTTCTTGAAACCGAAGTGGAAGTGGAACTAAAGGCAGGTAGAAGTTTTCAGGTAAGACAATGACTTAAAATTGTGGATGAGAGGTAGACACAAAGATTCTTATAAAATAAAGTTGCCATATCTCCTGGTGCCATCAGACTCAATGTGTAAAATTAAAAAGGTGCAGATTTGTCTTTATTTTCCAGATGAACCCATTCAACCAGTATTGGGAAAGCATCTTGTATATCAAGAACTAGAAAATATTATATAAGGTCTATAATATTCCATGATATTCTATAATATTATAGAAGGTCTCCATGAAGCACACCAATAGCTGCAGCAAGAGCCAGGAGCAGTGATATACCAAGTGTCAGGGCCCTGAGGGTACCAGCAGGGCCTGAATACCTGCTCCCATCACCACCTCCACCTTTCAGGGGCTCAGGAGTCTCATTTCAACCCAGCGTGGGCCCATCCATCCCTGATCCAGTGATGCTGCCACAAGTGCCAGTCCTGCACTGTCCCCTGACAATAAGCAGGTAGGGCTGGCAAGAATTCAATCCCACACATGTGTGTGTATCTGATGCATGCTGGACACCTGTCCATCCCAGCACTTCTCCTGAACTGGCACCTCTCTTTTGCCATTCTCATTATGATGTGTCAGAAAATGCTCAGTTGATGAAGACCTCGTGGTGCTCTGCTGTGCCTTTGAAAGCTGCACACTGCAGGAGTTACACCTGAAGGACAGACCCTAAGGACATTAATTTAATAGCTTTACAGTATCACTGGAGTTTTCCAGCTGCTTTTAAACCATTAAGTATCTATTCATAAGCTCATTACTTAAAGAAATAAAACAATCAAACATGAAAAAACGCTTTCAGAAAATTACAGATATATATATATATATATATATCT
>VZTT01057533.1:5667-40371 GCA_013400855.1 Buphagus erythrorhynchus
CAAGCGTGGTTAGATTCTGGGTAAAACTGCCACAGCAGATAGAGATTTACAGCAACAGAGAGAGGGTGAGAGATAGGTACAGTGAATTCAGCTGTCAAAACATGAGCAGTCCTCCTTCAGTTATCCAATTCTGCTGCTGCTCTTTACAGGTGACTAACAGGAGCCAGGGCTTGCTCGGACTATTCTCCTCCTTCTCCTTCTCTATCCTGGCCCTGGAAGCTCCTGACTACATGTTGTTTAGTTTTCCCCTTGATCCCCAGTGGACATGCACACTGCTCTGTGTGTGTGTGTGTGTGTGTGTGTGTGCATTAAAGAGCTCGTAAACACCCCGGCTGAATTAGTGCTGTGCTGTTGGCACAAGCACTGGAGGGACCAGCAGGTGCTCTTGGATAGGTCCTACACAACTGAGCTTTACTTCCAGCAGCAAGGAGAGAAGGTTTGGTAGCACAGAGATTAGAGATGTAGTGAGCTTCACAGGACATTTCCTTCCTGATGAAAGTGGGATAAGAGAAGGAAGTGAACAAAGCTGTAGTCTTTGTCTTTTAGGAACACTCCTTGGAAGAATTGCTATTCAAGGAGACAAGCGATCTGTCTCTCTTTGAAATATATATTACACACAGTATTTAACAATTTTCCTATAAGTTCATTTGTTTTATCTAGATACACTCTTTCATTTAAAGGGTAAAAAATCTATTTCAACATCATCCATGGAAGTATAATAATTGTGATATGTTGAAAAATAAGTTTGAGCTGGAAGTCACCAATACAGAGTGTAGCAGAGGTAAGCCTTTTGATAGCAAGCAGCCTTGGAGATGGGTGTTAGCATATGGGATTTATGACACGAAACACAGGGTAAAACAAATTAGAAAGAAACAGGAGAGGTGCTCCAATAAAATTCTGAACAATCAAAAGAAGCAAGAAGAAGAAACAATTTTTTGTCAAAAGCAGTAGTATCTAAATCTCTAACATCTCATATGGGTTTCTCCCACCCTCAAATTCAGAAGTGCTACATACAAACTTGGAAATGTAGTAAATGCAAATATCTTGAAAGCAGTTTTGCTCATGGCTCCAGTTATGAATCCTTAACATCTGGCCACTCTGTCCCAGAAGTGAATGTTTCTAGTACTTTACAATTGTAAAACACACATCACACACATCAGAGCCACAATTGTAAAACACACATCAGGGCCACACACCTTAGCTAGTAAAACAACTAAAAAATACAGCCAGATTTTATGTGCCACTTGATACTGCTGCAGCAGTGCAAAAGTCAGCTTAATAAAGATTGCTTTGCATGAAATACTGCATTCATAGACCACCTCAAGGGACTCCCCCATCTCTGCTCCTCTGGGGCCCAGCCAGGAATTCCAGAGGGGAGGAAAAAAATACTCCAATGCCTTTGTTCAGAAAGTGGAGAGGTTTGTTTTTTGCTAAGAGCTGGCAAATAGGTCTCTTGTCTACTGGGAGTCAATCTCTAGGAAATATGTTCCGCTGCTAATAAATTATTTTTTCTGTCACAAAATGAGACTCCAAATTTAGACCATCAGGTGTTTCTGTATCTCTTCTCAACATTTTGTACTTCTTTGTGAAAAAAGGATCTCATAAACTCACAGTGCTGAGTTACCTACCAACACAGTGTGTCCTCTAGACTGGTTATCTCTCTTGATTGTGCCAAGAAATCTCTTAAACATGAAGATCCAAAGTTTTCCAAAGAGCAACTTTTACCCAGCGTCAGAGCTCAGCTCAACTTCTCATCCCTAGTGCTGGGGGACATCTCACATTCCAGCACCTCTGTTGGCTACAACCTGCCCTGCACCAGAGCTGCTGAGGAAGACAGGTGGTAGCAGAGGTAGCAATACTTCCCACTAAGGCAGAATTACTGCCTGAAAAAATCATCAAAACCTCAAAAATCCTAGAATCATTCCTGGCCCAGCTCTGCTGTGAAAACAGGGAAAGGCCATGGACACTGTAAGACAGTATGAAGAGTTCCATTGATTCTGCTGTGTGTGTCCTGAACTGAACCTCTGGTTATTTAGTTGAACTCAGACATCCCTCTGACTATAAGTGGGAATTTGGTGTCACCTAAATAAGCCCTACAGATCAGCTCTAACATCTTTATGTTCTTAGCTTCTTAGATGTGTTTATAACTACCCCTCTGGAACTGGCTAAGACTGTGGAAAAACGAGCAGTGAGTCTCTCCTCTGATTTCAGGCCAGAAGCCAATGATTTATAGAAGCCTGAGGAGAGCATATGGACAGGTGTGTGGGTGTCCACACACACACGTGTGGAAAGGTGATAGTAGCCTGGGGGACTGGAATTTATGGTCATTCCAGAAGTGCGTCAATGAATAAAACGTTCATAATAACATTTAGGGCTAGACCAATAGAAATGGATTTATGAAGCCATTTAAGGAAAACACAAATAGACAGCAATTTATGAGGATGTGGGGAAATACATCATTAGAGTCAGGATGCACCATATAAACTCATCAACCCTGCAAGGATTTACAGCCACGTACTGGAAACTACCACTAAAAGCAAGACTGAAGGCTGTATAGACCCATCTAATCATACATCTGCTTTTCAGAGAAATCTCTGCCAGTGCAGCAGTGCTAGTGGAAACTTTGCAGCACTCACACCAAACTGACTGTCCAGGTGGGGGAGCTATGCTCGGCCAGGCTAAGCCTTGCATTGTGGAAAACGAAGAGAAAAACAAAATATTCCCATCACCACAAAGACAGGAGTCAGGACAGATTAAGATGAGTGAAGGAGTCCATTGGCTCCTCCGGGTTCACTGAGGCTCCAAACAAACGGGAATTAATCCCACTGTGGGAAACTAGATATAAGCACAGCATCTGCACTTTTCTTGTGGCTTTTTCATCACAACCCCAGACCAATGAAATAAGTATCATCCAAGTGGTGATGCTCACCTTTCCTCTTGAAAAAGCCAGGAAGTAGGCTGAAATGAAGGAAATATGTGGTGACAGAGCAGCTCTTAAACCATAGGTACTGCGCCAGGGCTGAGGTCCAGCAAAAGAACTGGAATTACATCTAATTACTCTTTATAAGTGGATATTTTTCCATGTGGATTTTTTGGCACATTCATTGTGTTCCATACTTTGGCAGGCAACTATGGTCCTAATTTAATGAAGGATTATGTGCAAAACTAAATTATACTAATTCACATGTTAGCATTCCAGTCAATTTCATCAGGGATGACTCTACAGAAAACAGTCTGTTGAAGCAAGAACAACTTCAGTCATAAGGAACTATCACAGAAGAATGTCTATAAAAGTGACTTTCAAGATATTGGGGTGAATTATTTATATATCCACATATATATACACATATACACAAAAGTATATATATATTTACATGCATATATACATTTTTTATACAATTTGACCCATTAATTTTCTGAAAATGGCATTTAAATGGACTGGATTAAAAAGGATTGTAATTAAAGGTTGTTTTCTGAGTGTTTCAGATCTGGTTTCACATGAGAGAAGAAGTATTTGTCCCAGGTACCCTTGATTCATTATCAATTAGAAGGATTAAGCAGTCTCTACTTGCTTTACTTGCTTCATTAATCATCTTTTTAATGATGCAAAAGAAGAAAAAAGAGGAGTGAAGAAGAAAAGAGAAAGGAAAGTAAATTTCAGGGAATAACGGATATAGAAAGTTCTGTGCACACCACAGGATCAATCCATTACGATTGTCACATTTTTCAGGATCAAAATTAGTCTTTAATGGATAAAAATTCTGTGATGGATTAATGTCAACTTTGGGAACTTTCTCAGAGCTGGGAACTAATAACTTCTGAATAACTTCATAGGCACTGTTGTATAAACAGCCCCCAGTGCAGGCACAGCCCTGCAAAAGGAGACTTGAAGTTTTCCCAGCTCCAACTGAATTCCTTGTGAGCCAAGACCAGCCATCCCTACAGAATAACTTTGTACCTTATGAGAATAGAACCTTGAACCACTCGGAATATTCTGCACTTCAGGACAGCCTGGTCCACATTATCTGGGGAAACATCCACACTCTTGGAGATACTCAAAACCTGCTTGCAGGGAAAGACCCAGAGATGTTGGAGAAGCTGGACTGCTTTGACCAAGGGCTAGAGATGAGACCTCCAGAGGCCCCTCCAACCGAGGATATTCTATTCAGCAGTTCTGCTGCACCATTTGAAATCTACTGCTCAGGCACACAGTGCTCCTTGGAAAGGTCATCTTACAACAGCCTGCCAATATTTTGTGTGTCCATCACTTTAATCTCCCAAACTCAGCACATTCCTAGGAGGTATACTCCTTTCAGCACAAAAAGTTTCTCTGAGCTCAAGCTGCCTCTGCTGCAGGGCTGTTGTCTGAGCCACTCCCTAGGGATAGCTTCTGCCTGACAGTACCAAAGGGCAGGATTCACCTTCCCTGCCTTCGGTCTTCCTAAAGTCAGAGTCTGGTCTATGAGAGACAGTCAATAGAGGAAGAAAAAAAATCCAGAAGAGAGTTCATTCCACTTTAAGACAACAGGGTTAAACTCTGCTTGGAGGTGCCTGCCTCTCTCCCTTGCTCACAGGCAGCCTGGGCAAGAGCTTTTGGACTGGGTTCTGCTGTTCAGGCAGTACGAAAGGTGAGAGCCAGCTCTTCAGGAAGTCAAACTGGAAAAAACTGGATGAAAATGGTCACATCTCCCTGTGACAAAAGGTTTGAGAGTACAGCACTGAGACATCCAGCAGTCTTTTCTAAGTAAGAGAAATTTCCTTTCTCTTCTCAGCATTAAACATTGGAATTGATACTAAAAGGAGAAATAGCAAGAGTCAAGCATATAATTTCTGAATTTTCCTTCTCTGCAATGGACTGTTTTTGTTTTGCTTCCCATTGTTAGCCTCTGAGAACAAATATACTGCATTTTCACCACACGTTCACAAAGAGAAACATTTGCAAAGTGCTGAGTGTTGACCAGTTCCCAGAAGAGGAGCTGGAACACCTCCCAGCTGAATCTCTGTGAGCTAAAGTCCTTGCAACAGGAGGGCAGTGGTGCTCACAGAAGCAAAGAAAAAACAGGGGAGGGCAGTAGCATTGAACACTATCTTGTATCTGCAGCCAATTGTCAGCCACCACGCATGGACACCCATCCCATTTCACTGGAAGGACATCAAAAGTGAAGAAGAGGGAGGGGAATTCCACCACACACCCAGGGCTAGCTCCAAAGGAATCATTCAGAGCTGTGTTTATTGCAAAGATTCCCCTGGCTCAGGCTATATTAACCCCATTCCTACCATGGCTGAAGATGAGAGTATTTTTATCCATACTTAAGAGATTCAAGGTACAAAATACGGATGAATGTGTTAGGAAAGAGCAATAGAAAAATGAGTGAAATGTGTTCTCTTAAGTGGATTGTGCAATGTCAAAAGAAGTGTTAATTTTCTTCTTCCAATATAGAATATCTGATTAAAACAAATGCAAACTGCACGGAGTGCAATAAAAAACAAATGTTCCATTTTCCACATCTTCTTGATACAGCTGTTTGTTTTAAACATATAAAGATTAAGGGAACAATCTTGAATTTAATTAAATCCCAAAAGAACTAATGATATTTATGCATATTAAATTTTTAAAGGCACTTGTGGCTGTTCAGCCAATCATTCACTGGACTGTCATAACATGCCTCCCAACCCTAATTTAAATTAGAAAGAAGAGACCCATGAAAAAAAATGTGCAGACAGTAATATTTTCACTGCACATATGTTTAAGAGATAAACGCCCATCTAGCTTTAGAAGGCAACAAATCTAATAAATGGCCAAATCATCATAATTCAGCGATGGAAAAGACTCAGTGTTACAAATTTCAGATCTGCATCTCACAGGAAAGTAAATTAAAACATCAATTATAACCTACTTTAAAGACTTTATAAGGGGAACATTGATGTCTTAACACAGAAACTCCCAAATCAATCTAGATGAAGCTGGGCGTTTCCCAGAGTTGTGTTATAGGGAGGGACCAGAATTTGGAGGTGCCATCTTTGGAGCATAGCAGGAAACTTTTTGCTTCTCTCCTTTACTAGTGAGTTTATGCCCTTCTGTAGTCCTGTATCTTCAGTGAGTCAACAGGTACTTTAGGACCTGGATCTCTCATGAAGACTTCTCAGTGAGAGGAAAAAAGCTCTCCTTCTCTTTCAGCAATAAATCAAGAAAGTCTCTGACATCGTCCTGAGTAAGTCTCTCAACACTGGTGAAGCCACACCTCAAATCCCGTGTCCAGTTCTGGACCATTCACTACAGCACAGACATTGAGCGTGTCCAGAGAAGAGCAGCAGACCTGGGGAAGTGTGTGCAGCACAAGTTCTATGAGGAGTGGCTGAGGGAGCTGGGGGTGTTTAGCCTGGAGAAAAGGATGCTCAGGGGAGACCTCATCACTCTCTACAACTGCCTGAAATATGGCTGTAGCATGGAGTAGGTTGGTCTCTTCTCCCAGGTGACAAGCAATAGAAATAGGAGGAAATAGTCTCAAGTTGTGCTAGGGGACATTTAGACTGAATATTGGGAAAAATCTCTTCACTGAAAGGATAGCCATGCATTGGAACAGGCTGCCAGGGAAGTGGTGGAATCACCACCCCTAATTGAGTACATAGTTAAATGGCAGTGCTAGGCTAGCATGCAGACTCAATGATCTTAGAGGTCTTTTACAACCTTAGTGATTCTATGATTCTGTTTCTGGTCCAAAATTGCTGAACTTTATCTCTTGTTACTAAGTTGTTGGTAAATGCAGGCTGAAAGGTTGCAAGATTCTTCCATCTGGTGTAACTTCCCCTCTTTATGCAATCAATATTTTGCTATCTCAGTTCATACAGTCATCTCTCCTACCTCAAACAACAGACTCCTCCTTCCTACATCTCCTAAACAGTAACAAAAGAGATTTCCTGTTCCACCTACCTTTCAGCATTGCCATACAGCATTAACCAGATATAACTCTGAAAGCTCAAAAAAGTACACCTTCTTATGAAACAGAAACCCCCAGATTCGCTCCTTCTTCTCTCACATAAAATTCTGCTGATTTTCTCAAGAAAGGATTCAAATCCTATTTAGAAAAACACTTCCTTGCCTATGGCTAAGCCTGTTTTTGTGGTTTATCAATCATAACAGGAAAAAAACCAGCAAATAAGTTCTGCTGTTTTCCTGTTTATGAGAGACCATTGCTTTGCTGATAAGACATAGCCTTTGCCAGGCACTTACCCATCAAAAACTCCAGCCAAAACTGATCTGTTTCTGGCTTGTAGGGTCGGTTGAAGTCAATCTGGATTTGGAAAGCCTGTCCCCGACGTACTATCAGCTTGGGGTTGTAGTACTTGTCAGTGTGGTGCTCCTGCTTGTTGATCTCTTGAGGTTCCTTGAACATATAAATATCCACAACACGCAGGTAATCTGCAGAGACACGTAAACAAGAGGAGGGGGAAGGAGTCAGTGTGCTGAAATGTCAGTATTGGTATCAACACCATTAGAGGCCCTGTCCTCCCATTCTCCAGGGAAGGAATACCATGCAACAGGAACATGCTGGATCTGTCTGGAGCTTACATGCTCCTGGCTGAGAAGAGACTTATGGACAGACACTTCCCTGTCCACCTGCCATTTTCACAGAGGCTAAAAGGCTTCAAGTGCATGGTGAGAGCAACCACAAAAAGAGCAGGTTGCTAGGTGTTGGAAGCTGAATGACCCCAAGGAGAATCTGGACCCATCTTTCCATTGGCATTGGCTTTCCACAAGTCCAGGCATTGCTGTCACAAGTTTACCAGAGCAATTAGTGAGATTTTGATGGCTGAAGCTTCGTGTCTCCCTTCTTGCAGCTCCCTATTTGTAAAATGCAAATTCACAGGGGCTTTGTGACAATGTTGTTTGCAAAACGCTACCAGCACTGAGAGCTGAAGAGCCTGAGAGGCAGTTAATGATCTTGCATTCAGCTAAGAGCTTGGATTGCCTGTATTAGATAAGGTTTGGGTGTACTGTATGTGTCTTGTCTCAGCTTCTCAGTACACCTCCACTGCTATTAGTGTCTTCTTATGAAAACTAAATATAACATTACAGCATATAATTACAGCATAGAGTTACAGGCAAGCAGCAGTAGGTATATATAACATGCAGAGGCAAAGCTTTCTCCCTTCAAATTCAGGCTGCCTAAAGGGTTATAGCAAACTAGAAGTAGTTTATTCAGCAAATGACCTGTGTGGGGTGGCACTGGGGATAGCCACAGGCACTTGCAGTCACCATAAGCTACATGACTGTACCACACCATGAATCTGCACAGTGGGAGTCTTCTCACACTATGAGAAACCACATGAAAATGAACTGGACACTGTTCTTTCACCTACATGCTTAGGCACATAATCATGAAACCTCTGCCAGGAGGAGCGGGACCATTACTACTCACCACCAGGAGACAGACAGCAGAGTAAAACTAGATTTGCAGCTCTCAGCTTGTCTTCCAGGTGCTGACAGTTAGAAACAAGCTAATTCCTGCATTTTATACTTAGAGTGACAGAGCCAAACTCATGCCTGGCAAAAAGAACTCCACATTTACAGCAGCTGGTGGAGCTGTGTATACTTGTGATGGTGGCTAATTTGGCCTTCTACTAAGCACACTGTGGGCAAGAATGATGTGCTCAGTAAATGAGTCGCACATTCAAGTCACTGAGGGCTGAATGTGGCCCCTTTCACAGAAGCTCAGCGCAATCGTTTAATTTGTCAGTTCTGGACAAGCAGCACAGCCCTGCAGGCAGCACCTTCCCTGGATGGGAAGCATGGTCAGGATGGTCCTTCTGCTCCAGCCTGGGCTCTGGGCAACAGCTAATGGGAGACAGGGGAGTAATGGCAATGCAATAGGTCCCACTCCTGCTTGCATCATCCCTCAGATCCCTATCTGTGTTCTTTAAGAAACAGAAGGAAAGGAATATGCCTGAGGACACAGCATGATAAGGAACCTTTCATGGAAAAGCCCTGCATAACTGAACCCAAAACCATCTGCCTCCTGCTAACCCTAATCTGCAAAAAGGCTAGAATACTCTGTTCAATCCTGAGTCAGGCTTAAAGTCCCATGACAACATTATTGTTATTCTCTGCTCAATTCACCAGGCTTCTGGAGTAACTCCTGTAAAAACCCACTGACTTTAGCACTGGCTGAAGTTACTGAGATGTCTATATGAAACATTTTGCTCATTAACCATTCTCATTACCCCTCTATGGAGTAGGGCATGTCTTTACCTCCCTCTTTGCAAAATTTACCATTGCTCTCTCAAAACTGCTGACAAAACTCACAATTGAATTACATGAGGCAGGAATTTTCTGTACAGGGGTAAAGCAGGGACAGGGGAGAATTTCTCCCCTTGTATCTTTCAAACCCATCTGGACCGAAAGCACTACATGTAAAAGCTGTGTATTTTGGGGTTCTGCTTTGAGGAATGAAGCTGTCAATAAAAAACTGGCTCAGCTTCTCCCTCATTCCAAGGAGGCATAAAAACAGAGCTGAGAGTTTGTTTTATTTTCATCTCCTGTTTTGTAATAAATGGCAACAGTGACCTCACCCTTCCTCTGCATGTTAGCCCATTGAAGGAATTGCAAAGCTAAGCCACCCTGGGCTTTCAGTTCAGCATTTGCTTCATTTTATCACAGGACTTTACACAGCTCCTGTCAGAACAGAGCCATACACATCTGCAAAAAACACATTTCACTTTTGGTCTCAGTGTTAAAATGTACGTTTAGCTTGCCAGTTGAAGATAACTCATGGCTGAGCCTGTGCTAATTACAGTAGTGGTAATTACGAATTACAAGCAGGGTAATGGGATGTGCTAAGACCAGCACTAGGATGTGATCCAAAGGGAAGCTCCAGGCGATGCTCATCTGTGAGTGACAGGTGGCCAATCGAGACTTCCTTTGAAGTCAGGTCCACTTGAGGGTTTGCCTGTAGCCCGGTCTTTTGTCCAGTGCAAGCAGGTTTGCTGCACGAGAGGCAACAGTGTGATGCCTTCTTAAAGCTTGTGTAAGCTTGCAGGGAAATAAACGAGCACAAGGTTGAGCAGTTTTTCAAATAAAAAGAATAGCCTTCAAACATCAGATTTCCTCAGACAACCAGAGAGGAAGGGCTTTGAATTATTACAAAAAACAGCGTGAATATCCAAAGGAAGTGCCCATCACTCCTCTAGCAGGGGAAGCACAAATGGCTGGCGAGCCACCGGACTCTGCCAAGGAGAGTGGGATGTCAGGGCTGTGTCCTCCCACCGAGCCCACCCACGACACACTGTGGTGAGATGAGCTGGCCGGGACGAGCCGAGAGGAGGACACGGCACAGGGATGTTGCCGGGGACACAGGCTTCTTGCCGAAGAAGCGCTCGGTGGCCCTGAGGAGCATCTCCTGCCGCAGCAAGGCGGTCCGGCAGCAGGCAGCCCGCTGGCCGGGCGGGGATGCAGCCCGCCCTGGCAGCCGCCGTGCTCACCCCGGCTGTGATTCAGCCGAGGAGAAGTGGGTGTCAGCAGAGAGCCAGGCAAGCACAGGGTCTTACCTCATCCGAGAGTAGTAGCTAAAATAGGTCAAATGAATCACACCCTAAAAATGCCTGTTTCTCTCTGTTGGCTGTCAAGGGAAACGAGGGTGACTAGCTCAGCTGTAGACTCCTACACTGCACAGATCAAGGGCAGAATTCAGTTAAATTTAGGCATCTAAATGATGTGAGCCTGGTATGTAACTTCTTATTATGGTCAGTTGATGGCTGGTTGCTGCAGTCAGTGGAACTGAGAAAAGGGTACAGATCACCATGGAACTGACACCCAGTGACTCTCCGGACAACCTGTGCCCTCACCTCCACTCACTGGATGGCTCTGTGTTGACTACAACCTGACACAGGTGAAGACACAACTGTTTAGATGTTTATATCAGGTGTCCACAGGCTAGAAAACACCTCTGTTGTAACAGCAGAGATAAAAGCATTTGCATGCTTTTTTTCTGTATGTTATGGCAACGAAACCTGGAAATCACTACAGAAAAATCTGGACAGCCCAGAAGTGTAGGGGTGTGCAGGAGAAGGGGAAGGTGTCACAAGCCAGGATGTGCTCACAGCTCTAGAGCCTCATCACACTGTGCTGCTCCTGTTCTGCCCATGGACAATCATTTTATCCCCCAAGCACAACACTGAGAGTGCTCTGGGGCAAGCTCAGCTCCTGAATGCCAGCTCGAGCTCCATGGGGCAATAAACCTTTAATGTGGTCTGACAGGTGACTTAAGCATCCTACCCCAAACAGAATGTCCAGGGACCACACTTGTAAGCTGTGGTATCAGCTAGTACCACAGGCTTAGATCACTGCTGATGTGCACCAAAACCAGAATGCTGCTACAGTCCCTCCAAGGACCCTTCAAGTCACCCCTTGTATATTTTTGCTACAAGCATTGGAGAGAATTGCACAGCAGAGCTGATTCAGCTGTACAAAAACAGTTTTGCTGTTATGCACAGATTTATTTTTCAGCCATACCAGTCCCATACCAGGTTTACTCAGTGGCCACACAAACTCTCGGTTTGGACAAGGGATGTTCTTCCCAACAACAGCATCATCTTAAGGACATGTTGGGCTCCTGCCTCAACTCACTTGATCCTACATTCCTAAGTTTCCACTGCATTTCTGAAAAGCAGGAGGCTGCCGCCCACAAGCATCAAACTTCATTCAGAGTCTGATGTGAAGCACATCAAAAAGCAACAGGAATCTTTCTCTTGGTACTGGTAGGCTTTAGCTACAGGCTGCATTCCTTCTAAGGTATCCCACAGTAATACATCTCCAGTTTCTGTGAGCATGTTGGGTTTGAAACAGTGTCTAGCCAGGACTTGCACTGCATTGCATTTGACAATTTAAACACACACACTTGCCCCAGAGCTACAGGGTTGTCAGAATGGGTTCAAGCAAAATTTCTGCAGTCTTAACATGCCAATTGGTTTGCTCAGGCATTTTTTAAAAAATAAATGCTTCTAAAAGAAATGTGTTTGTATTAAAATGGGGGTAGGGAGAGGTGTGTGGGGAGGGGAGTGTGGTTAAGGCACATGATTAGGATTACAGAAATAATGCTTTGCAACTTGTCACTTAAAATCTCTTTGCCTGTTTCCCAATGTGTGAAACTTAGTAATTAATTCTTGTCCACATTTATTAAGCACTCCTTCAACTTTGGATGAAAAGTCTCCTATGAGCATTAAGCAGTATTACATCCAGCTACCCTGAGTAGCCACGTTCAACAAGTTCTGCTGTTCAATTCAAATAGGGAAAAAATTTAACATCATTTTATTAATGAGTCATTCAGAAGTTAATCCTGTTTTCTTTTAAACCAGATCTTACATATTTTTTATTTCTGATTGACTCCAAAGAGCTGACATTGAGAACATATTTTGATTGTCTATTCTCTACCATGATATTGTTTTGTTTCCCCAGCCAAATGATGGAAACATTTTTCACAGGAGAATAAAAAATCATATGAGTATTCCTTTTAGTCTCATGTCATTTTTTTGTGAGTGAGCTGAACATATATAGCAAAAGTTTCTCCTGCTAGACAATATTTTGCAGCAGTTTCACAGGCAGTTTAAGGCCATATAGATGAGATGGGCCATTAAGAGAACAGACTCCTTCTGGCCCTTCACTCCAATGCTGCCACAGCCATGCCTGAAGCCAGTAGGTTCTTAAAGTGACTCTGTGATTGTGATCAAACTGGAAAAACTCATTCTTGCCTTTTTTTAACCAGTCCCACAGTTCAAGCTGATCACTGGTCACTCAGCTTCTTTACTCCTCAATTTCCCTACCCATAACCCATGCTAACACTTCCATACACATAGGTGGTTTCAGTAAGTTTTCACATGAGCAGCAAGAAAAACTCAGAATTGGAAAGATGTAAGGAAAAAGTGGTTTGGATTTAGTTCACAGACCTGTGCTAAGAGTATGGAAGATGTAAAAATGTATTTATGGATTAATTGTACACTGTACCTCTAGGATTGAATCCCCTAGGTATCAATCCAAAAGCTTCCATCTCAGGAACCTCATTTTCTTCATCATTGGAGTAGTTTGGTGGGATGGCTCTTCTCCCATTCAAAGGAGGTTTATTCTCCTCATTGGTGCTCGTTGTTTCAGACATCCTGTACTAAAAAAGTTGTAATAGCATGAAAGAAAGAGTGCAAGAAAAAAAGCAAACATGAGCTAGCATGGCACGTGCAAGATGGGAGAAGCCAAAAGCAATGTGGGGTGCCAGTGAGCTACACATTTTTAGACTTACATAAATAAAACCTGAGAGGCAGAAAACATCAGTCTAATGATAAGTACAGCTCTCTAAGGATTGGAAGGCATTTTGTGTTCATCAAAACACATGAATAAGAGAAGAAGGAGGGGGCGGGAGAAGGAGAGGGAAGTCTAACACAGAAGTATTTGCCTAGGAGAAGCAGAGCACTAAAAACATTAGGAAGTTTCAGGTAAAAGAACTGGAAAATCTTTCACTCTCTCATCTTCCATAAAAGCATTATTGAATCCAAAATAGCAAATTATATTTTCAGAAAGTGCATCACACACTACCTCTCCCTAATAAAAATGACATTATAAGTCATACTGCAATCAAGCCAAATATTACGGCCTACAACAGTCTGTGGATGATAAGTGGAGAATTGTATTTTTGTCCCTATGCACACAAACACCCAATAACTACAGGGCTAACTCCTGCACCCAGACAATCCACTTTTGAGAAAAAGAGGGGGAGGGGGAAAAAGAGAGGGGGGTAAAGGGGAAAAAAGGAAAAGAAAAAAGCACTTATCCACTTATTTCTCTCCCACTGATGTCCTTAAGGAAAATCTTAGATGTAGGCTGATCAGAGACTTCTTTTTGAGCTACTCAAAACTGCTTTCACATCTATTTCAGTGTAAGCATGTAGCAGTGAAAAAGCCATGCAACCCTTCTAAGAAAATATTAATGACTGAGAAGAAAACTTCTACCCAAGGCCCCTGAAAACAGCAATTTAAAATGTAGCATTTATTTAATAGAAGTTAGCTCTAAAAGGAAGTTTTTTAGTTATCAAGGGTACCTTCTTTTCAGATAGTCTTTTCTTTTTTTCTTCTCCCTTGCAGAATTTCTGCAGTGCAATAGAAGCAGGGAAAAAGTTGGGGGCTTTTAAGTAACCTCTGTGTATCCTCCTCCTTCCTGTTGCAATAGGACAATGCTAAAAGGGTTGCCAATCCCTCCCCACACCACCTCGGAGGATCTGTCACCACAGCTGGGATGTCTTTTCTTCCTCCTTCCCCTCCCTGCTTTTCTTACCCCAGCTCTGCTCACCAGGAACATTTCAGGGTGTTTGTGCTAAGGAAACAACTTGGGCATTGAAGTTTCAGTTCTTTTTGAGACCAAGTAGGAGTGCTTATGGCACAAGAGCGTATGAGATGGGAGACTGGAGGGGATTTTCTGAGGCACATAGTCCAAGAAGCTATGCTTACCATGTCTCCAGTCTTTGATGGTGTCTCTGCCTCAGGGAGCCTGTGATGCAGCATCAGGTGCCAGTTTTCAAGAGTCCTCCCAGACACAGTGATGGTTCCCCTGCTTGGTCCTCACAGCAGTCCTTTCAGAGGACTGCAGGACACATGAACACGGAGAGCTCATTGGCAGCCCAGCTTTTTCTAGAGACCTTATGCTGTCCAGGACAATGAAGGTGTTTTTGCACCACACAGCTATATTTGGGTCAAATGACCTTCAGCTCTTGCCCATGATAAAATGTGCATCACCTGACAGGTCTGGGGCTGTACCTTATGGGAGATTTTTAGCTTTGTGTCAGCTTTCTTCAGTTTCATCAAGCTCTAAGGTAACTGGAGACTGTGTGACACCTCCCCTGTCAGACATAACTCCACAGACCAGTGGAGCTACATGGAGAAAAAGCAACAGACAGGGAAGAATTCCGGCCTATGTTCTGCCAGCTGCTGCTGTCTGGCAGCAAAGGTAGAAATCACCTACTGGGAACATGCATGGGCAGTGGAGAGCCTCTCTTACACACACTGCACCCACCAAGGGCATGCACTTGCCTCTGCTGCAGGGCAGATGAAAGAACAAGGAGACACAGTGAAGAAAACTCTACTGCCTTTCAGGCAGCTATGACTTCCAGCCCCATAGCACCAGAGAAGCCTCAAACCTCCACTGGCTAAACTCCACTGAAATCAAGCCAGAGGGCAGAAAAGGAGAGAATTGGGTCACATATCTGTAATGGGAAGCAGCAAGTAAATCATCTGGAAGACAGGACCCCTATCCTACCTCCCTGGGGATTTCCCAGCCACAGCAAGATAGTTCCACAGAGGTCAGGACACGTGCAGAGTGTGGGTCAGAGATCCGAGCTGGGCACCTGGGAGCAGCGTGGCTGCACCAGCATGGCATCGTAGGTGGGACAAGGAGCTTGCTAGGGCTGATTGCCAAGGCACAGCATGAGGCTGCAGCAGTTTTGGGGGCAGCCTGGTTACCTTCACACAATTGTTGCACTATGCTTTCTCACAGCTGAAGGGTATGAGAAAATTGCTGAACACTGTTTGGCCTGTAGCACAGAAAGCCACCTGGCTGGAGGACTCCCCTTCCCCTGTCCTGCTCTCCCAGGAGTGCAAGCACCCTGAGGGGACAGATTTGATCCCATCACATGCATCCCAAGCTGCAATTGCCATTGACTCACTTTTACACAGATGGGCCCTGTGGTAACCATCTGGAGGGCAAGCAGCACCCCTGGCACCCGGGAACACAATGAGCTTTCTGGGGGAGGAGGCTGGTTGCCAATTTTCTTTTCTTTTCTTTTTCTCCCTTTTTTTTTTTCCTGCTTGCATCCACATTTCTATGTGGCATGTTGTGCTTTGTGCCTGTCTCTCCCACTACCAGCCAGCACTTCAGTTCCCAAAATTGCAGCTGCTGCAATGATGTTACAAAAACTGATATAAATATTGCCTCGGTGCCATGCCTGCTGGAGGCCTGCAACACAAATAAGAAACACTGTCTCCCAAGGAAGTCACGTGCTTCCCCAAGTGGCTGCAGTGCTGTCAGAGCCAGGAGGAAATCTTTCCATCTGAGCGGGGACGGGAGCGAGCGGATGCAGCAGAACAGATCCCGCTCCAGCCATCGCGCCTCAACAGGCAGCGGTTCCAGATGTCTCCAGGCACGGCACTCTGGGGCTTTCAGCAGAAGCCACCGACCACGCAGAAAGTGGGGAGGCCAAAATTTTTTGGTGGCAGTGGCAGGAGCAGGACTTTGCATCCAGGGAGAGTAATGTTTTGCAGGCTGTGATTTATTTATTTCACGGGGAGAGATGTAAATTCATGCTTATGACAGCTCCAGATGGCAGGTATTTTCTCATTACCTTGACTCCTTAGCATTTGCTATCCCTTGCCTATTAGATTGCACTGGCCTTAATTTAACTTCCGTGGTTCCAGACTACTGACGTCAGGGCTGATGCAGGAGGGGGTACGGAAAACACAAACCCCCGATTTTCCTGTAGGGCGTTATGTTTAATGAATGATGCACTGGGATGACCGGTGGAAGAGTGCTCTCTTCTGCACAGCACCCTGTGGGGAGCTGTGAGCCCATATCCACTTCTCAGAGCAGCCTTCAGATGCTCGTGGCCTCTGCCAAAGACCTTTGCAGTCACAGGCACCCTTCCCACAGCAATAGACTTTGGATGATGGACAGCCCTTCCTCCCTAACCCCACAGAAAAGCCCTTAAATGGCTGCATAGCTTGAACCCCAAAGGGTTATCTAAAATGTACTTTCCTGTTGTTGCCAGAGCCAGGGCTGCTCTGTTCCAAGCCCTCTCATGCCAGATAAGAGTTTGTGGGGGAAAAAGCACACAAGTCAGTAAAGCTTTACAGCCAGAGGAGAGGTGCCAAGATCTGTCACAGGCAAACTGATCAGCCAGGTGCTCACATAAATGGGTTGCTGTGCTGTGTGCCAGTGACTAGATGGAAGGGATGTTTTGCCTGCTGTAGCTACACCAAGCACTCCTCGGGAGCAGCTGAGCATTGTAAAGCTCTCCAACAGGGTGGTTTAATTTCTTCTTCTTTTTTTAAAATATCACCCCTGTGCCATTTGCAGTGTGGATGGATGTACGGATCCACTGGAACATTATACTACAGCATGTGCACAAGAGTACCTGCCAGTACATCATCCTCAAGAAATCAGACTCTTTCAGCTCTGGCCTTCTATACATAATAACACATCTGTGCCTCTTTCTTATCGTCTCACAGCTTTACTTAGGAACCTGCACTCTTTCTTAGACTTCAAGTCTTGTCTTCCTCCTTCGTCTGCATCAGTACTTGTCTTCCATGAATTCATGTTCCTCTTCCTGTGATGTTCTGCCTCACCAAGGCAGAGTAGAGCAGATCCTAGAAGAAAAAAACCAAACTAATAAAAATGTTATTTTTAAACAGAAGGAATTTTCAGAAATCTTCATTTGGTGTTTCTGTTTGCATATTTTGCTTTGGATTTTTTTAAAAAAACAAACCCTGTTAATATATCTGTTTGTGTGTAACAGCAGCTCTGGTTACCACACACAGAGGAATATATTTTAAGTTAATTCTGAAAACTCAAAAGGCCCAGCTCTGAAATATGGTATGTGTACACATGTCTGCATGTGTGAAAGAGGGGCAAAGGCAGAGAGAGATAAAATGGCAGCTCTTCAGATGGTAGAACATTTGGAAGGGGATATAGGGCCAGTGTTCAAAAGATATTGTTGCAAATGTTTCTGTTGCAGGAAGAAAAATACCATAGATGTATATATTCATACACATATTCTGCTAGGAAAACATGGCTTAGGAAATTTTACTCTTCTCTGGAAAATTGTTGTTCCAAACTAAAAGCCTAAATTCAAGCTGTAGATCTTTACAAGCATCTACATCTGTGCTGGCCATCTTCGGCTCCCTTTATCCTCCGCACAGATCTAGTCTAGGCAGTGATTCATCTCCTCCTACAGCAGACATGTAAATAGGTCAGATGAATCATGGCCTAAAAGTGCCTGCTCCCTGTATTGACTGCAAAGGGAGCTTAGGGTGATGGGTTTTGCCATATGTGTCTACACTGCTGATGTCTGCAGTGAGGGGAGATATATCCTAGGCTAGGTGCAGGAGCAGAAAAATATTTTATTTTGGTTTTGAGGCCTGACTTTCAAGTGCTAAATTATCCTTTACTCTTATGGAAATACTGCTGCAAGTCACTATCAGTGATACACAGTGTATCGTTCAATACGTTTTTTTTCTATCAGAATATGTGTCTGCCAGTGCCAATTATATAAAATGTATTTCTTACAGTAAGTGTCAGATTACAGCAAAGTACACACAAGCTCAGGAAAACACATGCATCTTTTTATATTCATTTGTGAAGCTGTTCTGTTCCTTCAAACAGAAATATAACTATACCATGTAGTAACTGCAGCAAAATAGAATAGTAGTAGTAGTAGTGATAATAATAATAATAATACTGTTATGAACATAGAATCCAGGTTCCCACTCCTATTCTTACCCACATCTGAGTCCAAAGAATTCTGTCAGGTACCAGGAACTGCCCTAGTTTCTTTTACAGGAAGAGTAAGAGAGGAGCCAAGCAAGGGCAGAGGGGTCTGTCATAAGGGGCAATATTCACAGTCTCCAGCTAAATTTAATGGTTTATGTTTTGCTGGAGTTGAGGCCTTGAAAGATGAAAGAACATCTCTCAAAAATGGGATTAGACAACCTCTGCTGGCCAGCTGACCCAGAAGCTGATAGGGACACAAAGACTGTGAGCCTCAGATATTTATTTCAATCCCAAAAGAAAAGGGCAGGACATCCATGCAAAGCCATAACTACCTAGAGACTTAAGCAGGAAAGGCCATTTTAGATACATCATTTGTCTGAATAAATTTCACCACAAGTGCCATGTGCCTGGGCCACGGAAAGTTTCCTCTCTAAAGCAATTGTTTCAATCTTCTTAAACCCACCTACCCAAATAAGCCCTTGGCTTGGGGATCAACCCTACTTGGTCTGTCAGACTATGAGACTGAGAAAAGAGATTGTAACTTGAAGAGCAGGGGAACAGAATATGATTCCCATTCATAAACTATTTCCAGATATCTACTCCCTTTTGAAGAACCACTATATCTAGAGACAGGCAGAACAAGCAATATATTCAGTCTGGTAAGACTTTGCCTATCATTCTTGCTATATACTCACAGAGCTGCTTGAATTTTTCCCAGTGCATCAGCCTCCTTATACTGAAGGCTGATTCAACAATACTGAAACTTTTTCAAGAAAATGGCAATTGATTATGGTAATATAGTTAATAAGAAGTTACCAAAACATGCTTAGCTTTGATATGCAAATTTTAGCTTTTAAGTTTAAGTTTAGTTTTTAAGTTTAAAGCCAGGCTGCAGTCCTCACGTAGTTGGATGTCCATGGCAGAGTAGGCTTGAAGGTAACATTAAAGTTCCTGCAAAGACCCAGCTTGACTTTAAGAAGCTGCAGCTTAGTTCTGCACCCTGGATGGCTGCTGCAGAGCTGCAGCCCTCAGCTCCAGAGGGGCTCAGTTATCATGTACAGCATCAGAAGAAAATGATGGTGCTGTGTCCAAACTACCATGGTTCCTGGACAATATGGAATCATCTTGGATACATCAAAGGCAGAACGCACAAGACAAGGAAAACCCAAACCACCTACAAGCAAAAGTATAGGGTCTGTGCCCTGCATTTCTGAAGCACTTGCAGTAAAGACCTGGTACAAGACACTTGAGATGTTCCTACCTAAAACCAGTTAGACTGAACAGGGTTTAGTAGATCCAGCTCTACTTTGTACACAGATGAATATCCTTCTTTTACTGCTCAGCTGGGAAGCATGTTCATGGAACACTGCATCTCAGCCAAGAAGGTAAGCCAGACCACAGCTCTTTTCTGTATTCAGGGTAGGGGTGGTAATACACAACCCAGGCAATCTTGCATGCTTAGTTAACAGTTGCTTCTAATTAATTTAGTAACATATGTGGACATGCAATATTTCAATCTTAATGTCTCAAATCGTTTCAACATTACTGACACACAATATTTCAAGTATGCTCAATTACAAGATTTCTGGAAATAAAGATCTCCTAAATTTCATTAAAAGATAAAACTTCCTGTTCCAGTTCAGAACAAGAACACATTTTAAAATGCCTGAATGTCTTGTAGAACAGCTTTTCTTCTTAATACAAACACAGATGTAGTGTGTAGGCCCATACACAACAAAACACTTAAGCACATCTTAACTTCAGTCGTGTAATTCCATCTTCAGGCATGTGCCTAAACCCTGTAATGGGCTCAACTCAACCAAACTAAGGCTGTACAATATCTGTTTGTACAGAAACACTTAAGCTGCCTGTTGATGTTGCATTTCTGCAACATGAAGTTGTAGTTTAACATGTTTTTACTGCAATTGCTTCTTGACCACTTCAAAGATGGTTGCCAGAGAGGGTTGTTGATTAATTTTTCAGTCCCAAGACTGACCTTACCTCTGTGTAAATGAGCTGAGTAATTGTTTATTCAAGGAAATGTGCAATCTTTTGAGAAATGGGCTCAAATGTGGATTGTAAAACATTGCAACTGGTTGGTTTGTTAATGGCAGATGTTCTGGAGGGAAAAGGGAAATCGAAAGTATGAATCATTATCCAGATGAAGTTCAAAACAAATTTGAAATTCATTTCATAATCACAGATGTGAGCCAAATAAACCCATCCAGCACAAGCTGCAAGCTTTGATTTTTGTCAAGTCTGCAAGTCCTTTCCTTTGCTATTCCCACTATAACCTTTGGAGTGTGGCTAAAAATTATAAATATATAAAATGTTAGAATAAATTATTGCCTTCTAAATGCTCCATATACCTGTCACTTTCTATAGTATTGTGCTGCATCCACAAAATTACTGTCAATGTGCACAGTGGAATACAAATACTTTTCCCTTTGGGCTTGTAGTGAGCTCATGGTTGGAATAAACATAAAAGAGCAGCTGAGAGTGCATCAGGAGTGCAACTCCAGCATGCACCCACAGCAAAGTCCCTGGACCCTCAGCTGAAGTGAAAGCCCTATGTTACAAAGAACAGGCATGCACAGTATTTATCTTACATGACTCTCTATAAATCCTGTCAGGGTTGGACAAAGTCCAGGGTAAAAGCCACAGTCAACTGGTGCCCTCTCCATTTGAGGCTTATCCAGCCTCTCACACAATTCCACCTCTGGTGGTGTGCCCCTAATAGATCAATTCAAAACTCAACAGAGTTTCAGTTGTGCTGTTTAGGCTGTGAGCCTGCAAGAAGGCATGTTAGGACAAAACGCTGCAGGCAGATATCTTGTCCTTGATCCCTTGGTCTCTCTCTGGTCTCTGGCCCATCCCTCTCTCAGCTGTAATCTTCACAAACTTTTGCAGCTACCATAGGAATGGTATGATCTTTCACACTTTTCCTTTCAAGCCCTTTTCCTCAACAGCCTTACACTGCTTTTGATTTGCTTTCAAAACATCAGTGATTGGTTGCTGGGGGAGCATTTACTGCTTCACGAATAGATTGGAAACTCATCCAGAAAGCGGCAGTGCAAACAAAACAGGAATTGATCGATCTTTTATATTAAAGGATCATTTTTTCAGAAAGACCCTTGGAATTCTTAATCTTAAGACTTGTAAAATATTATAGGTTGTTCAACTCATACAAAAAGAAAGGACTCACTGGCTGTAGTTGAGATGTCTTCACCCAAGTGCATTGTTTGCCTGGGATTCCTCCTCAGAGCCTGCTGTTCCTGTAATTTGCACAAATCATTCCTTAGAGATATGCATAAAACATGGTATAAAAAGCATGTTAGGAAACTATAAAAAAAGGGATAGTAAAGTTTGCTTGAAGAAGTAGCCAATAGATTTTCCAGTAAGAGCATAAACATACTACAAAGGTGCTCATTGGAATATATGGGTGGAAACATGCTCTTTTAAAGTCCTGCCCCTTAAAATGGTCCATATCACCATTTTACAGTCTGCTTTCCCACCTCTCCCTTGCAAGTCAGACAGATAATCAATGAACAGAAAGAATATCATAACACCATAGGAGTTTCTAGTCAAGGATAATGAAAATCAAGTAACTTGAACAAATGGTTTTAGAATGACCAATAAGCTGAATTTCTTTGCATTATACCACAATAAATTTTTACCAAGATCATGCATTCACTAAAAGCAAAGTTGATTTGTGGATGTCTAAAGGAAAAAGTTGGGACAAGTAAGCAAATTGGAATGTCCTACTTGTTCAACTTTTCCCATTGGTAGGGACAATGTCTTGCTAAAACTTCTGTACCTTCTGACAGTCAGTATTCAAATGTTGAATCTCTAGCTCACTGACACTACATTTTCTGTTGCATTCAATGGCAAATATAAATTTTTGTGCCTGTTAAAGACCATTAGGACCTCTTTAAGAAATGTGGCTCAAAATAAAATACTCGATTGGTGGGTTTAAATATTATGAAAACCCTCGGAATGTGTAGAGAGGCCAGTGTTGCAAGTGTTATCTAATGAACATGACTCTTAGGTCGTGTTTATTCTCACAAATACCACAGCTTTTCACAAAGGCAACAGAAATATGCATGCAAAGCTTCAGCAATAACGCAAATTATGATCTAAACTCACTGTAGCCATGATATCTTTTAGAATGAACTCCCATCAGAACGCCTCATCTTCACAGCTCTGAAGGCTGAAAACATTACACCTTTTCAAGACTTAAAGCACACCAAAAAAAGAAGTGCCATCTCACTGTAATAATGCTATCTTAATTATGTACAATACTTAGCACTAGTTTTACACTAGATGAGTCATAGTAGAAGCTTGTACTTTACTGTTTGACTAAATCCCACAGCACTTAGAACTCCCTGCAGTGAGTGCTTACCAGCTTGTGCTTAGCTCTATTCTCAGACCATGTCTGCTGGATCCTTTGGGGAAGGTTGGTTTGAAGGGTGCTGCACTAGGATAAGCAGATAGTGTGGTTGGAAATAAGGTCTCAGAGTCAGTGAGAAGATGAAAGAACAGAAAGCTGCTCAGGTGTCTATGCTTCTCCAGTCATGTCCATTTTCATTAACTGGGATTCTAAAAATTATAGAGCTGGGTTTAATTTCTTTATTTTTTTAAAAGCAGTTTATCTTCTGAGTAGAAAGCTGTTCATTTTTTTGTCATCTTGTGCTGTTTGTGGTAACAATTAAGATGATGACAAACAGGTAACTGAAATGCAGTTATTTATGGAATCCCTCTTCACTTGTCTTATACCATCTACTCTATTACTGCTAAAAATAATCCCACAGAAGCAGATACCTCTCATTTTATGAAAAATGTTTACCACTGGGGTTTTCAACAAGATAGCAATAGTTCTTAATTTGTTCAGATTTTTTCTCCTTCCTGTGTTTTGGGGCTTGATGAGATCAGTGAAATTTCCTGGTAAGCACGGGATCTTTTCCCAGGTCCTTCTAAATGCCTTGGAGAATACTGGTTATTCTCAAGTCAGTTGTTACTTTGACAGTTCAGATTTCTTCGTCTGAAACATATGAATAATATTCCTTTTGAGCCTTCATAAATGGTGCTGGAAACTTCAAAGGAAAAACACTCTTAGATAGATTTAAAAAAAAAAAAAGTTAAAGAGCAGATGGACTTGTAGCCGAATATACTGCAGTATATTCACAGTCAGCAGGAGAGGTAGATTCCAGCCTCTTTGAATCTCTGGTCTGGAAGACCATGTGGGAAATTTAATGTCAGACATAGTGAAAAATTGGTCCCATCTGCCTCCCCTCCTTCACCCAATAGATACACAGGGTGCCTAAGTACCTGGCTAGCACAGATCACTGGGATCACTGCTGAAGCCTCTCTCTATGCAAATGACAAATATTCTACTCATTAAACATCCCTGTAATGAATGCCCTGCTATGGCAACTTCCAAGAGACTCTTGATTAATAGAAAGAAGCAAAACACTTCATGTTGAAGTAACAGCTGGTTATGGTACTTACCAGTATCAGCTGACAGTGTAAAGATATACACTTCACCAGGAAGCTTTCACTCCTGCACATTATTTAAATAGAAGTTGGTTTTTTGCAAACTTGGTACCTCTAAACTGAAGTCTATTACATTTGGCAAGTAGGGTCCTTCTAGCAAACAGACAGTGTTTTTTTCAAAGTCTTACCAAAAACTGTGCCCAGAGTGCCCAAGGAGTGGCGTGCATGCCACAGTATTGTGTGATGCAAAAAGGATGTATCCAAGTGAAAGGACAAACAAATCTTTCTGCTAACGAAAATATTTCATTTCCATTTTAGCTAGGAATGCGCTAAATAATGCATCATGCCTCAGCTACTCGAAAGGTCACCTTTTGGTCTACGAGCAGCTGCAGCAGCTGTGTCCCTTTGAGACCCTGCTCTGAGCACACAACAATGCATGAGAACTGAAAACAAGCTTGGAGGATGCAGGTATGGGACAGGCTTCTGGAGACTTCCCAGCAGCTACAGTTGAGAACCACTGCCAAATTTTCTTTCTCTCATTTTTTACTTCAATCTCAAATAACCTCCTTCCTTTCCCTCCCTTCCTAAGTAAATTAGTCATATGCAAAATATGAGAAAATTAACAGCCAACTCAGATTTTGACACCATGCAGAGACAAGTATCCATGGAGATTAGAGACCTCCTGTTCATCACTGATTTCCCACCGCATCTGACAGGAAGGTACAACAAACAGAATAAACTAGTCCCCAGAAAGACAGTCCATGAGGCCAAGTTCAGCTTAGAGGCTACCGAGTCTGTTATTCCCAAACTATAATGCAGCAAGCCAATTCCCAAACTATAATGCAGGCAAGACCCACAGCTGCTTTAGATATATCCCTCATATTTGAGGTGTTCATCCATGAATCTGGATGACAGAAATTTGTGGCTTCTCACATATTATCCCATTATCAGGAACTCAGATATGAGTTTTGCAGCTGGGAATCATTTCAGCTTTCTAGACTGGCGAATTGGTTATAACATACAGACCTTAGTTTGGAGACAGTGATTTTGAAGGGGAAGGAAAATCAGTGTCCATTATCATCCACTTCAGAATCTGTCCTCCTAACAGGTAGGTCAGGGTGGTACAGAGGACACATCCTTATTAGACCTGACTTTGACAGGATCGTGGGGGAAGCAACATGTTCTTCTGGTAGGATATTTGCAGTTGTCTTTTCCGTAGATCTAATCCTGTTCAATTTCCTGAATGCCCAGATCAAAATTGCCTACAACCTGAATAGTTTTTGTTTCAAATTAAATCAAACAAGCAAGGAGAGTAATAACAACTACAGGGAAAATAAACAAGAGTGTAACTCACTGTAAGGGCTATCTTGCATTGATGTATAGCATTCACTTCTAGACTACAGCCTGGAGAACACTTTATTTTTAAAGGTCCCATACACAATAACAGAATCATACCAGACATACATCTAACCATATGTACCACTCATCTTTCCTTACCCAGGAAAACAAGCAAATCTTAAAAAGACATGGGGGAAAAAAAACTACCAGCAACAAACCAACTAATGCACAATTAAGTGAATTAAGTATTAGAATTCCAGTGTTTATGTATTCCTTAGCCCATCCAGATGTGCTTTCATCTCCTCCACTCTCTCACATACCAAGATTGCAGCAGGTCTCCGTGAAAACCCTCTGAGCTCTGAGATACCTATAGATCTTGAGTGATGTAGGACCCATGAACACCAGCTGCCACTGTTAGCTTTTCCCCACTGCAATGGCTCAGTGTCACCACCAACCAGCACAAAACCCATGCCATGTGACAAGGCCCTATGGTTAAGCAGGCTGCCAGCCTTGGACCCACAGTGGGCACAGCAAGGTGGCACCATCAAAAGGCAGAAAAGAGAGCAAGGGCCCATAGGGCTCTTCAGATGAGTTGGTAAGAAAACTTTAAAATTTGCACTTTAAAAATCAAAAATGCAGAACACTGCAGAGAAACCAAATTCACCATAAACTTCTCTTTACAAGCTGGAGGTAACAGCAGGTGTTATCATCCAGCCTGATCAAACTGAAACCTCCTGCTTGCTCATGTGACTCTCTGGAACTGGCACATGAGGGTCCTGAACAGCATGTCAGCAAGTCAGGAGAGAGCCCCATATGATTCTGACAGCAGCCATTGTAACCACTGTCCAGCCATGTTACCATCAGGTATGTATAATCACCGGAATTCAATCTGCATCAACAGACTACAGATACAATATGTACTGGACCCATCATTCAGTAGGTACTTCAAATGGGGCCAGGATATCACTGGCATCACTTAGATAGTCTGGTCAAGCCCAAGCTGCCCTGGCCTACATAAAAAAAGAGTAAAGAAAAGCAAGTCTGTTATCAGTATATTTAAATTTGTTCAGCAGGAGCACATACCTCCTTTGCAAAACATCTGTGAACCTGGAAAGTAGAAAAGGCTAAAGACACAGACCAGTCAAGCACCATTTATTTAAAATATGTGATCCCAAAAATAACTGAGGATCCTTTCTAGCTAGAAATTCAAGCCAGAAAGCAATAGCAGCCCCCTGGACAGACAACAATCCAGGGTTTAACTCTGGACCTACAAATAGCTAAACAAGTGGTCATACTAATAGCAAGAGAATGGGAACACACAGCCTTTGCACTCTACACCTTTACTTCCAGTGCACAAAAGCCATGTGCTTTGGACTTCCATGAGATGATTTTAGAGTCTTAATGCCATATGAATTCACCAAAGAGCTTGACATCATTTCAACTATTCTAAGTCACATCCTTTGGACTGCTTCTAAAAAAGCCTATCTTCACTGACAGTGTGGGCAGCCTGGTAAGAGGAGGTTTCCAGTGCAGATTCCTGCATAATGTGCTTCTAGTCAAGTCATGACAATATTGCTCCTGCCCCCTCACCCTTCCACCCCTGTTCTTCCCCCCTTGGCTAACGAGATGTTTTACTTTGGCAGAGCAAACGATGCCAAATAAGTACAAACAGCTACGAGACTGGAGTAAGAGTGCATCTGTGTGAGCAAAGCAGCCCTTTCTCAGCTTCACATTGGCTCAAGACAAAGTGAGCATCAATGTGCTCCATCCCATCTCCAGGGATGGAGCACACCACAGGCAGGAGAGTCCAGCCCAGCAGCTGGACCAGAGTCCTCCACTGTTGCAGTAAGCACTACCCTTCACATGGTATCTGCTGGCCAATGAAGGTACAACCACTGTAATTTTTTGTCTCTTGAGCATATTTTCAGAGTTGCCCCCTTTGACTTAAGTATTTAATGGGTTGCAACGCAGTTAACACATTCACACACACTCCCAGACACACAAACACACAGAGCTGCTTGCATATGGCTTTCCTTACAGTTCTGATAATTTGGGTAATTTATTCAGGTTGGCAAAGTTTGAGTGTTTTTCCATTTCCTCTGCAGAAGGGGAGCAATGTGATTGTTACTGTGGTGATCCTTCCCTTAATATTTTTATCCATAATCTGACTTAAAGTCATGACTGGCAGTGGAAAGTGTCATTTTTTAAGGCACAATACCAAAACATTTGCGAAGAGCCTTTTATTTTTCACACTGAATATTATATATATANGCTGCACAGTCAGAACCTCTGCTCACCTGGGTTATGTTTTCAGAAAGGGAATAACTTACTCAGACATATCAATGCTGACATTAAGAGCAGTTGCTTGTCTAATCCCCCAGGCATGGGGTTTAAAAATCTACCCTATTCCCTGTTACTGAGGTTAATGACTTCTCTGCAGACGGGGAGCAAAGAGATTTCACGTTTTTCCTTTCATTTAAGAGGTTGCAGAGCCAGCATTCCTCTCTGTGCTGAGAGGACAGCAAATGTCAGCTCCCTCCCTTCATTTATGCCTTGGTCAATGAAGCTGTTGGCACAGAAAACTGTGACACACTGTGAGGAAAGGAGCACAAACCTGATGGAAATGGTGATGTTATTCCCATTTGTAGCATGGACTGTAGGCATACCCCTGCAGGGCTCTACCAAAGCGAGGGTGGTAGCACCACCCCACCAAACCTGGAACTCTGCTGCTGCATGGCAGTGGTGCAGAGCGCACAAGGAGCTGAGGTGGAGGTCCAGCCCTCAAGTGTTTTATGCTTGTGTCCTTCCCTTCATCCAAATAGGAAACCTGAGAGGCCTGGGAACAAATGCGCTCTGGAAGTCACAGAACTTTAATTGCACTGCTCTTCCATAACCTGTTTCACAGTGAGTGAAATGCTTAACATTGAATTATCCCATGGGACTAACCATGGAAAAGGATGGCATGAAGTATATGAAAATAAACTCAACTGCCCCAATGGAGAGCTGTCCTCCCATTTAGTTGTGGTTTCCTGAAAATTATCATTTGGGATGAATTTTTGTTTGCCATTTAAAATCCAGGATTAATCATTTGGGAATGCTGACAATTCTGTTTCTACATTTTGTACCTCTGGTGGGTGTTTTCCAGCATTTAAAGCAATTTCCAGATTATTATTTTTTTGAGATGGGGGAAGAAGAAGGGGCTGTTTATTTTCCATTCAGGCAAACAAAAAGTGACATTCCAAAAGATTATATAACTTCCATCACTGCAAAACACCAAAACTAAATACCCCAATTACAAAACTAAATATGTTTGGTGTATCTGATTAAACCAGATTTCGATATTTGTTCCTGAAATGCACTAAACAAAAACTACCACAATACTTTTCTTCTACAGTGGGGTTGCAAATATAGGTGATGTGAAACCATATATTCTCTTAATTTTAATATTAAGAACTCCTAGAATCATAAGTAGAGAAACTATTTAACAAAGACATAAATGCATACTTATTTACACACACACACATTTACTATGAACTGCATTAAATATGACAGAATACCACAGCATGATTATGCCCATGTCTTTTGTTTCTCACTGCTCCTCTAGAAATTTCAAGACTTTTAGGATTTCATCTGCAAGTTTTCAGTGAGTGCTAGAGACTCGTGCCTTCCAAGAATGCAGTCATCTGTGACCTTTACACTCCTTGCATAGACTCTGGTAGATTCAGCAGCCTCTTGATACAGCAGATTATGTCAGAGGTGCAAGAAAACAACCAGTGCAACACTGGTGGAACTAGGACATGGCTTTCAACCACTGCTTCAGTATTTCCCCACCACCAACCCCCTGAGCACTTGGACTCTGCCTTCCCACTGATCATCCTGAGGCAATGCATTGGACACAGATAACACACCTGTGACCAGACTGCACCTGCACAATATTTTGGGGACACCCTGGATCTTCTGCAGTGGCTGAACAGTGACACTGCGCTCGTGCTCATCCGGGCGATGCCAGCAGAGCTCCCATTGCTGCAGCCAGCATGACACTGCTCCTCAACAATTCCTCACCAGACTACAAAGGACATGCTACACCTTAGGATTTTGATCATATACTGGCATGGGAAGGGCAGGAAGACCTGATTTGCTTTCACCTTGGCCCGTTTAATGCCCCGTCTCACACCGTGATGCCATCAGCACCTGAGTAATCTGCAGGCATGCATATTGTGTACTTGTGTATTCTTGCCACACTGTGCCTTAGGAATGAAAGAATTCTGCAAATAAATGAAGGGACAGCTGTGGGAGTTGGGAATAAGCACACAGGGTCAGCTAAACCTCTTTTCTAGGTCATTTTAAGAGATTTCACTACACAGACCCACTCTTATTTAAACCCAGTCCCACTGTAAGAGAAAAAGAATCAATATAATGCAGACTGTTGGATGGAGCTCAGTCTGCTTAGAGCTACTTTGACACTTTTCATTAGCTATAAATGCCAGGCCTTGCTTTCCATACTGACCCAAAGGTGCTGGATCCTGGCTCACTTTGCCTTACCATGCACCACACCTGACCTAACTGCAGTTTCATGGGACCAGACTGAACCTCCAAAGTCCTGTTCTGCCACACTCAGCTTCATTTTCTCACAAAGCCTTTGAATTAAGGCAACCTTCCACCACATCCTCCAAGCAATTAGAAGATTTCCTACCTGCTGTAAGGCAGCCTTATTGTGAGTGTGTATTACAACATAGCTTTCCAAATGTTATTCCACACCAGGATTGCTGCCTCCTTTGTAGGGGACTGAGCTACAACCCCAGTGAAAGCGCTGAACAGTGCATTTGCAGAATGTAGGTTTCTGTGCTATTTCTGAAGCTCTGCAATTCACTTCCTGCCTTGCACGTGGACCAGGGTTTTGCTTAGATGCAAAGATGAGGTTGAGCTGTCAGTCACAATATACTTCACTTTTTCCCCATTTTAGCAAAAGGGATTCATATCTGTAAAGGATGCACTCAGTTCAAAACACTGTAGCCTTAACTACATTGGCTCTGGAGCAAAATATCAAAGAGAGATGAAAATATGTGCCAGAATTAAGTCTGTGCAATGAAACAAGCCTAACTAATGCCTAAATTCCAGCCTTGCTGAAGTACAAACAAGCAGCCTCCTTTGCTATGCAGGTAAAACAAAGCTGATTTTTTAACAGTGTATTTCCTAGCAATTTCAATGATTCTTGCTGACAGTTTAGTTTTAAGAACCAAACTCTCAGACAATAACTCATGACCTAATTCTGAAGTCAAGACTTCAGTTCAGAGACAATTTTCCCCTTACATCCCTCAGCAAATTTGGAGAGAAAGGATTCTAAAAGAAGGCCACAGTAAGCACAAAAGACGCAAAAGCAGTTATCCAGACATTTAACCAGATAAACCCAAATAAGTACTAAATACGCTATATCATTGCTACAGCTTGCTAAAGCTTATTTAAGTTTTGAGGACCAAACTTCAAGCCTCCATCTCTGGGTATCTTTAAGGAGGAGTTAGACACACGTCTGTCAAGGATGACATTGATAAATTTGCACTTGCGTTCAGAAGGAAATATGGTTTAATGATCTCTTAAGGTCATCTTTGGGACTAAATTTCCTTGACAGACTGACCATAACACAACCTAATTGTACTAATTCAAGAGGAAGTTACCCCATCACAATGGCTCTCCCTCCAGCTTCTTTTCTGTGTCTGTTTTAATTAATCCTTTCTCTGTAGTTATGCTATAAGAAAAGTAGGAAGTATATCTTTGAGAAACTACCCCTAAGCCAGATTGACAACTTTCTGATGACAGATAGAGAACCATCAGCTTTGTCTTTCTACTGTACCATCAGCTGTATGTGACATAAAAACTAGGACATTCAATACTGTGAGGAGAGAGGTGGGGAGTCTCTCACCAGGGTTTCACTGTCACAGACTCCAGGTTTCTCCACCAGCAGACTGCATTTGATCTGGGCAGAAGACTGGGTTTTTTTTGAACACATTGCAATACCTGAGGTAAAGGCAACTTTTGCTCCAGCACAAAATTTATCATTGCTATTTCCAACCTCAGAGTATCTTTGGACATTTGAACCATTCCTGGAGACATGTGAGTGGTATCTATGTTGTTGATATCTGAGATATCAGTGCTCTGCATGGTATGCCCACTTCATCTACAAAAGGCTCCTGGGGACCTTCCTGCTGGGTTTGCTCCACTGTCAGAGTCTGGTCTAAAAGAATGAGAGCCTTGGCTCCCTAACATTTCTGACAGACTTTTTGAGGCAGATCCCATAAAAAATATGGAGCAGTTGACAACCCACATGTGCATATTTTTGAAGCATAAAGTGTTCCAGAAATTCCTGGTGTATTCTCCACAATTTCTACCTTCTGTGCTGTTTTCCTCCTCCTTTTTTTTACTCACCACTTCAGTAAAGATCAAAAGTCAGTATATTGTCCTGTTTCATGGATCAAATCCATCTAGACTAATCTCTGCAATGACATACAGATCTGCAGATGTATTTTTATGGAAAAAGTTAAAAAGCATTTGAATATTGTTCAGTATATTATAATATTTTGTCTGTTCATTTTTAATTGCCTCTAGAATTAAGCTTTATGGGTTTTTTTTGAACACAATGATTTCTTTTATGCCTGAGATTTAAATTAGCAATGGGCAAAACAATTCCATAAAGAGGAAAGGAGAGGGGATTAACATGTTACCTTCCATCAGAAAATAATATATCCAAAGTGACATATGGAGGGTGTGTGCCCTGAGCTGGGATCCCCCATCTTCCCACCACTAAGTCTTGTGATTTGGTGCAGACCCAAACCCACCCACCCCATGGAAGGCTCCCATTCAACTGCCCCTGGGGAGACTTTGGAGACCAGCACAGAAGCTTTAAAACTCCCATGCTCAAACCCAGTGTTCCTCTTTGCTTCTTTGCCAAAAAACATCTGAGAGGACTTTAGTGGCACTGTTTTACAGATCCTGTTTCCTAAGCAGGGCTGTGTAGTGTGGCAAGCTGTGGTAGCAGGCAACTGTGTTTGTCCCCAGGAAAGTACACAGGCATCAGAGTTGGAGGAGAGCACCTGGCCTGTGAGGAGCTACCAGAGTTTCAGCAAACATAGGCTGCACTGGAAGGAGACACTTGGTTTGTAGCCTGTTGGTTGGTAGTGGGAGAAGGAGCAGAAGAGTAAAGAAGGAGTTCCTCAGTTATAGAGGAAGAAAACCATCAGGTTATCAAAACCATGTGGATGTCAGTGAACCACCTGATCTCTCTGCATTTTGCATCTGATCTCTGAATATTTAGTGGAATGCATATATATATGCGAATATTTAGTGCAGCATCCTTACAGGGGAAACAGTAACACACAATTAGAAGACTTTCATAATACTGTGTTATTTACAAACACACTTACTTGAAAAGGATGAAAGTTGATGCTGGCTTCAAGTGCTTTTTATTTGTATTTTAGTTCTCTAAAATTAACTCTGATAAACCTGACTGCTTCTGAAGGCAAGATAAAATAGATTCAAAACCTGAATGTTTGCCTCTAAAATAAATGAAAACAAAAGTAGTCATCTGATTTCAATTCCCTCCTTTAAAATCCTCTGACTTTAATTACCTTTGACTCCTTAGATAAAATGAAGGATCTTATCCCCCTCATTGCCTGTACACATCCAAGGGACAGCACTGAAGACATTTCTCTAAATGCATACGACCAACAACAAAATCTGATCAAGTGACATCAGAAAGAGTTTTCCTAGTGGTATATGTGTGCTGTAACCTGCTAGGGGGAACAGCAAATTTATCTGCACTCTTTTGGTACAGCACTTCCATTACACAGCCCCAGACAGATACATGTGACAGCACTGTGCCAAAACCATGAACAACAGACAAGGTGTCAGAGATAGAGGAGAGGTAATGGAGAGTAACAATTTCCATTTTCTGATCCTCTAGCAGATGTACTGTCAAGACTGAGCTTTTCTTTGCAAGAGAGGATCGACAAAATACTCTGCTGGTCTCCCACACATTTGTCCTTTGGAGCAGAGCATGGTGGGAAGCAGCCCATGATGAACTCTCCTGCTCTTCTTCATCCAGCATAATTTTTAAAATTGGTATGGTCTTACTGTGCTTTGTGCCTAGTCTCCCTTGCAGAAGCTCAATGCTATTCAAAAGAACCACTTGATCAAGGATTTGTCCATCTATGCTGAGAAAACAATTGCAACAGTCCCCAGATACTGATGAGAGGCACTGATGATGCTGCACTAGTACATAGTCCCCACAGTCTTTCATAAGATCCATGGTGTTGCCAACACCATCGCCTGGTTTACACTAAGCCAGTTCTTAGGTACCACATCATTTCTCTGTTTGAAAATACTCTGCAATTTGTCTGGGTAGGTTTTTTTATGCAAGCACGTGTCCTTGTCTATTGGTTTTGTTCCAGCACAAGGTGTTAGTTTTTCCTAGCATAGCATTGGTCACACTACAAAATAAAATTACATATCACAAAGGCTGCAGTATTTTCATGCTTTTTGAAGTCATTGTGTCTGTAATGCCATCCCTGCAAGGATCTGCTCAAGAGTACTAGCTTATGCATCATTTTCTAAACTGTACACCACAGTTAGGAAAAAAACCCCAGACACTACACATGAAGTGTCATTGTTGTGAATAGGATTTATAATACCTAAAGAACCACAAGTGGACTGGCAATGTGATGTACTTGGATTCAGATGCTAACTTCTCATGAGATTAAGTACTTTCATGGAGTGTTGAAAATTGAACCTGGTTACAGAAGAGCTCCTAACTGTATTCCAGTCTAACCAAGTATAAATGTTTTTCAAATGAGGGGTTACTAGATTTGACAAAGATATAAAGAAAGCCTGCATTATCCTAGAAGCTGCAATAGGGAACGTAATGGAGAATGCCACTGTAACATCTAATAGAGAATTTGTATACTATAAAGACAAGAGAATGCTATGGCCCCATTGCAGAGCCTGCCATTTAACAAAATAGTTCTGTGAACTGCAGTCACATTCTCTGCCTTGGAATGCCCAAATAGATTGGCTCTTAACTCCCTGACTCCCTCTAAGTATTCAGAAAACCTGGGGGATCTCAATTACAGCCCTCTACAATGCAAAGAGAAAAAAAAAATATACATCAAGTACATTTGGACTGGGATGAAATCTGTTTTGATAGGGAACAGAGTATGGTTCAGCTGCAAATAAAACCTAACTGCTCTTAACAACATCCTGCAAAGTTGCTGAGGACCTATACACAGACAACAGGATCAATATAAGCTAAACTCGCGTTTCACAGCTGAAATCAGAGCCACTTCATAGTGACAAAATAATAAAACAGCAAA